>JAIPRL010007685.1:0-22636 GCA_025469235.1 Pemphigus obesinymphae
GGGGAAGACCGAAAAAGAGATGGGGGGATGTAATGGCGAATGATATGAGGAAGGTGGGAGTAAGTGAAGAAGATGCGGGAGATAGAGTTAAGTGGAAGTGTAGGACCAGGGTGGCCGACCCCAAATATTTGGGAGAGAAGGCGAAGGAGAAGAAGTAGAAGAAGAAGAAATCAAAATAAATAATAATAACTATTTAACTTAGTTAAAGTAGTTAGTATAAGAAGTAATTTAGTTTTAATTTTTTATTAATCGAGTGTCTGTTTTTATATTGGGTAAAATGTTTCGACATCCAATATTTTGGGTACCTAATTTTATCGTTACAGTATCAATCATATATGCAGCATATTGATGGATTCATTTGTTTACGGATTGATATTGAAATTTTCATTTTATTTAATTTAATTTTTTTTACGACAATTCGGATGTATGCACAATATAAAGACAAGAGAGAAAATTGCAAAAACGTTAATCTTTTTTTTTGTGTTATTGAAATATTACGCATACAGGTGAGAAACGTGACGAATACCTCGTTTGACGGCTACAAAATTCGATTTATTTATAAGGTGGAACACTCTACCACATTATAGCTCTGTATAGGTACCCTGCAGAGACAGGTGAAAAGTAAAACTACAATAATATGAAAATAACAGTGACAAAATACATACACGAGCATATATGTGTATTTATGTCTATATATATATATATATATATATATACAGATTACAGGGTGAAATAAAATTTCCTGTAACAAAAATAGAGAAAAATATATGATTTCTGAAAGTGTTTTATCAGACTTATAATTTTAAATGACTTTTTAGGGAGGTTTTTCAGAGTTAACATTCAAAAATCAAATAAGAACTAAAAATGTTTAGACATTTTTTTTTTTAACGAATTTTAACGAATGAAACATATTTTTATGGCAAAACTCCCTAACTGACTGAAAGTGATTTAAAGATTTTCGGAAATCACAAATTTCCAACACAAAAACAATGTTTTTACTATTATTGGTACGAAAACCTACATAAAACGTAGTATTAAATGTACACCACTCCTATTAAATACTAAAAATTGAACATTTTGCTAGACAAAGAGTTTGTTTTAAAAAAATATTTTTCAACTACTTACGAATATATTATACGAAAAAATTTCTATAAATATATGAATTGCTACATATAATAAAATCACCTTGTATATTATATATTTTTATTATGTGTTGATCGAGAGAGATCGCTCATGTTGCAAAACCCTTAAGTAAACTCAGGCGACACAACTTACTTTTTTTTCTTTTTCTACACCGTATATAATACATACCAATTATTTTTTGAGACACGAGTTCGAAAACTTTCATCTCGACTTTTCAATGCAGGTTTGACACCTTTAATAAAGTATATGTTTAAACAGATTTCGACGGTCGTATCAATATTGGATCATGTAGGATATTATGCTGCGAGCTGATATATCATATTCAATGTTTTCTCAAAAACCATATTCTCTTTATTTTTCTAATAACTATTCGCATATTTATGCTTATGTCATACATGTTTATACTTGTATCCATACAGCAGGAACTCTATAATACAGCCTTATACATGTGATTACATATCAGCTAAATAAAAGTAAACATTAACATCATAATATATAATATGATTTTGAGTTAACGCCATTTTTTCACTATCTAGTATCTTATATTGTACATATATATATATATATTACGTATATAATATATTATAATATACTATTATATATTTTCAATCAACAACAATAAAACTAGATGTATTTTTATCAATATTGTAAATTATTTTAATTCTAAACACAGGGACAAGTAAAGTTAATCAATACATTTTGACTTGTAATAATTATAAATAAAGTTATCGAAAAAAGTAAGTTATCTTAAATTAAAAGTTAAATTACTTTTTTTTTTTTTGAACTTCATTAAGTACATATGCGAATATAAATAGAAAATTGCCTTTTTAAAGTATCATCCTGATCAAATTTGTTGGTGTAAACCACCCATATGCAGCCCAAACGCAAACGCTTTTTTTATAGTCCACTTTCGTCCGAAATATTTTTAGTAAAAACGCGTTATAAACGTTGCCGATCTATATTATGCTGGAATACGGTGAAATACGATTGCGAACCAGTGGCGTTTTCTATGTGTGTGCAAGTTGTGTGTTAACGCTTTACAAAATCTACGTGTGCAATGCAATGATTATTTTGATTATAATAAATCTAGATTTTAAAAATAAAAAAAACAATGTAGGTTTGTTTACATAATAGTCATAGATCCATTTATTATTAGTAGGTATATTACGGAACAAGAATATATTATATATTGAACCAACAATACAAATACGACCGGTTTTTATGTGGAAACTCGACCGCAATGCTTTTACGTGTTGTATAGGATGTTAAATGTTTTGTCAACGGCTTCATGATTACCTTCATATCTATGATCGTACATCATCGTATTTCTATTGGGTAACTTCGGTACAGTGCTAATACCTGACCAAGGCGTTAACTTTTGAAACGAGTTGCGGAATACGACCACAGAATAGATGAAAGCAGAATGCACACTGCTCTAAAATTGTGATAACGAATTAAATGTCAAAATGTCAATCAGTGTAGCCGCATAGTACTTATATTTATTGTTTTTCTTTTATCACGGTGATACTGTTCGGTGTTAATCAACAACACAGATAACATTTTGTCTGTGATAATAATTTTTAATTAAATAACTGTCTGGGTTTAGTTGTTTTGTATATTGGTTTAACATATTATTTTTTTTATAAATCTATTTTAGTTATCATAAGAATAATGTTGTCAGTCCAAAAAGTTTCAAGACCTTCAATATTTTTAACCATACTAATGTTATAATATATAATATTGACGGTCCTAAGTCTGAAAAATGAGTTAGAAAATATTTTTATTAACAACTTTTGCACAATTGCTACTGAATATGGAGTTGGGGTCAAATTGAAAATGGATTTTTGTAATGTTCCTTCTAACGACCCTTGTGAGTTTTTTTAAAAAGTATTTTTAATTAATTTGTTTACACGATTCAGAATATTTACAGCTGTCAAATTTTTAAATAGAAACTTAGTGTCAGAAAAGAATAGGAAATTAATTGTTCTAACTCGTTTATACATTTTTATTTGTTCTATTTAGACTAAAATATTGAAATATATGTTTATTACTTTTATTTATTTACTCTATGTATTAAATGAATTATAACATATGTAAATATTGAATTATTTTGTTTGTAGGTATATTTAAATTTAATATGAACAATTTTAATTTATTTCATCAATAAAAATTATTATTATTTAAATTAACATATTTAAAATTGGAAAATAATATTACTGTTTCAATAAATATAGTTGAAAACAAAATAAGATAATATACAAATATACTATATAATACTATTTACTTATACACGAATACAATTTACACTGACGAAAAATTAATCACATTTTTTTATAAAAAGTATTCAAATTTCAAAATACTCTATTAAATAGTATTATACTATTGTAAAGTATTATACTTTCCCCGTTTGAAGGCTGCACTGGTTGACATTTAGTTTGAAATTGTGTGTACCCATAAGAACCCATGTAATTTCTTATCAGTGTTCATTCTGCTACGACTATGCTGACGTATATTATTTTTAATTGTACATATCGTAGCTATCCGTTTATGACTTTATGCAGATATGAGATAGTACATTGAACATATGAGTACAATGTTCACTTCTGTGGCAAACTATAGTTCATCGCAGAACTCGGAAGTATATATGTTATATTATATTTTATTGAATTTACCTGTTATACCTATTATTGAGTTTAGAACATACAAAAACGTCGCATATTATACATTTTGTGCATGCCTATATATTCCTATGTAAGAGGGGGGAGGGTTGAATTTATATTATACGTTAACGTCCAATGTCACAAGTCAAGAAACTCCACTGTTGCGAACTTTTTTACTTTTTAAGATGATTGCACACTTCTATAACAACTAAGTGTAGGTACCTACAAAAAATATGGCAGTTAAAAAAAAATGCTTTATTGTAATTATTACTCGAAGTTTTTCAGAAAAACTGTATTGTAAACAAAATTACTATAAGGCTCCCTTTTTACATAGGACCTTACGTTTCATAGTGGCAATATTGCCCATGAACTTCCGTCAGTGTCTGAAGAGCGCATTAAAATGTTTGATTTAGGCGAAAAATATCTAACAACAAGCCTGATTTTGGCATATTTTTTATAAACCGGTTTTAGCTTGCGGCTGAAGAAACGAGTAGAATTTGTGACATTTTGTATATGACGTCATGTAATAGAAATAAAAATGTTATCCACTTTTATTTATTGTCAACGATAGGGTTAATATTTAATCGTTCGTAATTGCACTCGTAAATTATTAATTGTCCTAAATATGGGAAAAAAATTTCCCTCTGATATTTTAGTCAGCCACACAAAGTTGTTTTTTAATGTTAAAATAAATAAATGTACATATTATTTGGAACCCACATGAATACCAATATACGTGTAAAATAATACAATTTCCATTTTTATTTTTATTTTTTAATACTTATATACCTACTTAATATATTTCTGATATACACAAACAACCAACAGGATGAATAATTTAAAAAAAAATACAATACGAACTATAACACCGATAATGTGGTTTACACATTTTATCATTTATATTGCGAAATATCAATATATATATATATATTACTGAATATTAATAAATACTATATAATATACTACAACTAATCAACTATTTAATTAATTTATGTTCTATATTAAATACTGAGCGATGCGAAAAACTTAATAAATTATAATTGCAGTCAGTGCGTGTGCTGGGCAAAATAGTATATATTTTTAAACTCTGTGTTGTGTATTTTCCTAAAAGTATATAGAACAGTGCGAGGAGTATTTTAATTTTTTGCTGTACTGGCGAAACATTACCTTAATATTCCATTAATTTGTAAACATTATATCTATTTTGTACTGATGTATGTAATGTTTTTAAAATAATGTTTAGAGTTAGCGCATAAAAAAATGTAAATATATCCTTCATTCATTACTACTGTTTAAATTTTTTTGAGGAAATGTTCTCAACGCTCGTGACTTGCAGTCCTCTATATCTTAGTTCACGGTATTGGTGATTATTATTATACCATTATTACTGTCACGAATTCGATCTTAAATTATTAAACGGATTTAACATGTTTCGGTTCATGATTTTGCTTCTGATATCTTTACCCCCCCGTCCCATGCCTGGTGTTCCCCAAGGTGCAGGCGTATCCTCACTCTTTTTTGTCTTATTCGTTAAGAACTCTGCCTCATGAATTCTTCATCATCCCAGGCTATTCATTTTTTGCCATAAAATTATTCCACCGGATAAACTCCACATCTTATTGTGTCTTGCTTCAGGTTGACGTCTGATTGATTGGGGCCAATCTCTCGGCACTTCCCTCAATATTCCCAAACGTCCCGTCATATGACTTTCTTTCATCTTCGGGCTCCCATTACATTCATCTATTAATAATTTCCCAATACAACTTGCAGAAGATTCCGTACACGAGTTGGGTTTTACGCATGCCCCCCGTCATCATCGTCGATGAGATTTATTGTAAAGTTTTCAAGCTTCACGAGTTTATCCACCGAACTTCCACGAAGTTCAAACTTGTATTATATTTTATAATATGTTGAAAATCAATATTAAAAAGTAAAATTAAATGTACTATAATTTATAACTTAACTAAAATTAGTTTACTATTTAACTTAACATGAACTTAACTCAATATAATGTTTGGTATTAATTTTTATTTATTGATTTTACTTTAAAAATACTTCTTGCGGACTGAAAAATTGCACTAAAACTTAAAACTTATATGATGTAGTTTATTTTAAATTCTTTTAAAATAGATTTTAAAATATATTTTTATAACCAAAAAAAAATCTGCATCAGTGAAATGGAATTTTGCTTAATAATGTAACTAATTTACATTGACACCAGTAAATAAATAATAGGCATTAGGTACCTACCTACGTTAAATTTGTAACTTGCAGTTTATATATTTTATTAAAGTTATAATCTAGATGGACGGTAGGAACGTGCAATGTCCTCAAAGTCATGCGAAAACATTTATAATTTATACTCGTATACACGTAGTGCCTATATTAAATATTTACTATTTATTAAAGGCAAATATAGTAATGAAATAAAATGAAAGTAGGTAACTATAATTTTGTTTTCGATACCCAGCCTGATGTAAGCATTTTTCATTCATTTATCTTTTAATACAATTGAATTATTAATATACACTTAAAATATTATACTATTTTACTCAAAGTAAAACATGTAACGATTTGGAGTGGTTATATCGGTTATAGACTATAGTCTACATACGTATACCTACCTACTATTTTAACAATAATTCCAATGCCGAGGCCTATATAATTTTTTGGTGTTGAGTTATTTGTACAATTATTTATATTTCATATATATATAAAACCCAAATTTCTACAAAATAATTTGTTTTTATTTAACAAATACGTATTTTGAAAACAATGTTTTACAAATTTAATTTTTAAACAAGTTATATTGTAGAAATTGGATTTTTATTTATATCTATATTCTATAATTATTAAATAAATAATATTATTATTATATTTTTAAATGGGATTTAGTGAAAACATTTAAATATATTAGGTACGTTCACAGAGTTATAATTAAACATTGTATAGCTTAATGTTTTTACATAGAAAAATCATCATTGAAATAGTAAATTCTCAATAAATGTCATATATCTGATACATAATATTCAGGATAAGCTACATAATATCTTATGTATAATATTTTGTTTATTTTTGCAGGTGAAAGATGCAATCAGAAACAAGTTCACTTCATACGCTTACTACGAAACAAACTAAAAACAGGTGAGTTATTTTTGAATTGTATTTTATATATTGAAATACTACGTCAGGAAAAAAAACAGATAAACCATATTGTTCTCAATTTAACGTATTGTGCTTAACTAAAAATCTATACAAACATGAAAAACTGTATACGAGTAACGCGAGTATTACGATAGAAAAAGTAAATTAATAAAACTAATCATATTTTTTAGGAATTCTATATAAGTACCATATTGTAAAACTTAGCCGTGGTCATTTTGTCTCCGATCAAAATCCTCCGGCATTTTGTAGTAAACAGTAATTTTCCCCCGTTTTTAAAAAAATAGTTATCTTTGTTTGTAGTACCAATTATACTATAATTAATAATTATTATTAGACATTCTCACATTCTCCTGTTATACCTACTTACTAGACGTAGTGGTGGTTTTACGAGGGGGGGGGGCAAGAGGTGGATCTACTCCTTGACCCTTAAAAATCTTTATTGGTTGTATTATTTTAATATTGTATATGATTATAGTTTATTATAAATTATTCAAAAAAACAATTATGATTCCAATGTTTTATTTAACCCGTTGGCATTAAGTTAATTAACAAATAGTTATTGTTTACCTCTATACCTAGTCTGACCTGATTTTTAAAATTCGAAAAAATTACAAAATTTCGATTTGATAAAATTATTTTATAATTTTTTGGTAGTTTTTCCTTGCGCATTAAAAACTATATTGAGAAAATCGAAAAATACCAATTAGATGCAATTTTCTACAGGAAACCTGATAAGTTTGTAAATATCTGAGTACTCCTGATAGAAAATATGTTTAGAGAAAAAAAAATAAACATCATTGTAAAACATCATTACCTTCATCGCTACGATTAGAATCTAAAATACTTTTTTAATACATTTTTTTAAATTTAATTAAAGTAACGTTTATTTAACGTGGAATAAAATTTTCAAATATTAAAACCCAAAAATTACTCTTTTTAAGACTTAAAAACTTCAAACACAATCTAAAATAAAATCTATAAATAGCACAAAAATAATTTAATAAACATGTATATATTATTAAATTAGATATTAGATGTAAATTTCAAGAATTTAAGGTCATTATTTTCGAAATGACGAAGAAATGAAAAATCTTGATTTGACAAAATAGTATTTTTGCCTTTTTTCATAATTTTTTGGTAGTTTTTCCTTATGAAATAAAAAATATTGAAAAAATTTAAAATTAATTAATTTAAAGTACCAACTAGATGCAATTTTCTAGCGGACAAAATAAGATTTTAAAGATCGAAGCATTCCTTTTGATAGAAAATTTGTTACGGAGAAAAAGATACAAATAAATATCATTGTTAAACTCCATCGCTACGTTTAGAATCTAAAACAATGGCTAAAAAGCAACTGGGATATATGGTTTCTAAACTTATATTTAGAAACCTAAAAGTACAAGGTATGTATGAAATATAAATAAAAAACATTTTTTTGCCGCCCCTTCCCTCAACGTTTACCAAGAACCGTCACTGATTAGATGTCGTCGACGATGTGTTTCACAGCAAATTGGGATATTTTCAAATTAAATTATTGGAGTGAGCGTAATGAGCGAGTGACCCTGCCTGATTTATAAGTACTAAAAAGTATCTACACCTTAAATGACGAAAATCGCAAAATTTAATAATTCTATATTTTATCGTAATAGGTGAACAGTATAATTAAGTTATATATTAATCGTAGTCTTATTAGAAAAAACATGCGTTGCTCTTTAAAAAGCGACTTTATATAAGTACGAGTACAATGAGAAAGTAGTGTTTAAATTTGTAACATTTAAATTTTAAATACCAAGTACCATATAATTACTAAATATATTAAGCAATAGTAGTAAAATATGTATTATGTTCATGTTTTTGTTTAGTATATTTAACCATTTATCACAAGGTGTATAAATTAATTATTTATCATTATAGTAGTACTCATTGGTAGTACATATACTTATGTAAGTAAGTGTGGGTATGAATGTAATCAAGTATAGAGATAGTCAAGTATTTTAAATACTTCTAAAATTATGCCAAAAAGTATTGAAAAGCAGATATACACATTTTTTAATTCTTACTTAGTATAAATATAGGCACTATTACGATATTGATATTTTGCAGCCTAACACTATAATTAATGGTTAAGGTTTCAGGAAGAGTTTATATTAAAATAATGTGTATAATATAATGTATATGCATGAGGAAACAGTACAACGCAATATAATAATTAATTTTTCATTGAATCGTTTAAAAAATACATTTTTATAAGAATTTTTGTGAATTATTTTATTGCATACCATTTGTTTTTATGGTATGTGTTATAATTATTTAGTTCGTTTATTACGAGACATAAATTGCAGTTGTAGTCTGCACTAATCTGTATATTTTATTGTATCATTTCTATTCAATAGTAATACTTAAATACGTATTTCAATTATTATTTAAAAAGTATTTGTTATAAATATTTATAATATATGTAAATTGTAAATGTTAACATTAAACATGAAAACAAATTGAAGGTCAGTATAATGGACAATGCTGTTCACGTTTATGAATTTATGACATACGATTTTACGAATAACTATCAATTTACATTAATTTCATAACAGCCGTGTTTAACAAATAACTGCAATATTAGTAATTAAAATATAATATGGTTACCTATAGGTTACTCAATACTTTTTAAAAAACAAAGAGTTTATTGTTAGTAGCAAGTGAGTATATTGAAAGAAATAATAATGGTGAATTTAATTAAAAGCAAACCCCCAAATAGCTAGGTACACATGATTATTTTTTCAATATAAAGCCTCGGGGATCGCATAAAATACTACTTTTATCAGTAAACTTTTGTGATAATAGATATATTTTTAAAATTTGAATTTAAAGTTTTTTTATTTATTTAATTTAATTAAACATGTAGAATGATTATTATTAATATTTAATATAACGATTATGTCTACGGCACTATATTACTATATTATTTTACAGAAAAAATTCAAATTATCTTTTTAATCCACTTATTACCTATAGCTTTTTGACAATTTTGGTATTCAAATGTCGAATATAATGAAGTAATTTAACACAAAAACATCACTTGCAGGGAATCTATATAGGTACTTATATAATTATTTATTAATAATTATACATTTATTATTTATAGTAAAAAATTAAAAACAAATACGCGTATAGTGTATTTTTAGCATAAATACACAATATATATTCACTGAGAAAGTTAATCATTTTTCATAATAATATACTCACGCTGGGTCAAAATATGACTTCATACCTAATATATAAAAGACATTTCAATTGCACGAATTTTACGTTATTTTTCAATTTTACGTTCAAAGAGCTACCGCATCACTATATATATATATATATATTGTCAAATTCGATTGCTTACTATTCCATTTTTGATAGTATATGCATTTATAAATCTGTATGTTTATTTCATATGGCTATATTGACAATTTTTTTTTTTATTATAACCTTTTTTTTATTATGAATAATATAATAATATAATGTAATACCTGTAGGTATGTTGTTTATTTTATTTTATTGAACTTTTGAAAATAATGTGTGTATGTTTCGAATTCGTATTGAAAATATTGTAAAAGACTAAAAATAAAATATTAATTAGTAACTGTGTAGTGTAAGGAGGGTTGTCCCAAAAAGAGGGCGTTATGTCTAACGCCAGTTATTTTTATTTTTTAAATTAAAGCCGGTAAAATATAGACTAGTTTTGCGAAGCTCAATTTAGTTGGATAAAAAATGTGATTTATTTTTATAACTGATAAGTACCTACCAACTCATATATTTTAAAAAATGTGTTAATTTTATTTTCTGTTATATTTTATTTATATTTTTATTAACATGATCTTTTTCCTAATAATATTACATTTATTTTTGTCTCTAAATATTAGCACCGATGTCAAAAGTCCGATTCCTAATAATAAATAGATCAATAGATGATATAACGAGAATAAATTGTGGGTGTAGATTATTACAACAATTAGCACAATCGGCAATTATTATTCACTAATACATGCAGTAACGATGGTTTGTGCGGTGGACACCATTTAAAATTTGGATTCACCATTTCACCCTTAATAATTTAACGAACGTTAAGAGGACATGATAATCCCTAATTTCTTGTTTAAAAACATTTGTACTCAAAATAACGATAATTCGTTTCACAGTAGTCTAAGAATATAAAAACACCTATTATATAATCCAATGTTGATAACATTGGAGGGAATAATGTCATATCTTTTTCATCAAATAATGCCTATAAAAAAGTTACCGATAGCCGTTTAAAAAAATAAAAATAAAATCAATTTTAAATGTTAAATTGTATGCTAATTATTTAGTTTATTGAAAAAAACAATATAACATTCCCTACAAAATATTGTCACCGTTAGATTTTATATTAAGTGTTTTTGCTCTTTAACCCCTAGGAAACGAGTAATCGTAATTTTCGTAGGCCGCATATTTTTTTCAACAAGTATCAAAATTATACAACAATAAAAATGGTATTGACACAAAACTATTTTTAAATTAATTTTAAAATATAATTAAATATATTCAAATCTTTGGACTTTAATTTTTCATAAAATTTCATAAAAATTTCCTATACATAAGCTCTTAAAATTGGGTGTATACCGTCCTCTTAAACAACATCACTAGTAATAATTATAATAATTTAAATTAATAGTGATAAAATATTACTATATTCCGAGAAAATTATAGGAAACCGCTTCCCTCATCAGTTCTACCAGAAAAAAGTACCTACATAACCTTTGCTGTATGAAAGTACCTCTACCTTTATATGATATTGAAATTTTGTTTTTATAAATCCGAAAATAAAACGAAAAATTAATGAAATATAAAATATATCTATAAACCTGTTTCCATCATAAATTTATGGCTATTGGTACCCTCTCTCACTACTATTACGTTGTTAATTAAATTAAATTAAAGTATGTATCAACTTGCAGGATTTGTGCAAAGCCAAAATGTATTCATTTTATTACAGTGTTTTTTCATTTTCTTTCAAAAAACAATTTGTCAATTCTGACTAGAGATGAAATGCCCGTTTTTTCAGGAAAAATTAAATTTTTTGGTAAATTGTTTTTGAAAAAATACAAAACAAATTGATTTTGATATTTCTTTTTAGTGACTTTCATTTTTTTTTTAAAATTTCAACATAAAATTGTTTATTTAGGTTATTTCTAGTTTTTACTTTTAAGCCGGATCTAGAGGATGCATCATTTGCGTGCGTTCCTCATTAGGTATGACGTCATAATTACATTTTCTGCGGCTTTTTCAATGCCACGCGATAAATGTTGTGTCGTGTGGACGTGTTTTCACCAATGCCACGTGGCAATATTTATACCTACACATTTTATCACCAACTAAAGAATACAATTTATTTTTACGAAAAATTATGTATTTTAAGCCACAGCTCGTGTAGACGGGTAAAAGCCAAGTGGAGTATTCAATATACTGTATACGTATTTCGTATAATGCCGTGCGGTATTGATAAAAAGCCACAGAAAATGTATTCATGAATTAGTCATAATTATCTGGTCACGCAGCAAATGTTGTCTCGTCTGGATTCAACTTGAAAGTCAAAACTATAGCGTTTTCCAACTATTTCATTAATTTACTCTATACACTCGTGTATCATTTATGACATCATCAAAACTTTTTCCACCCATTTTTCTCGAAAAAAACGATTGTTATCAAACATTTTTTTTTTTTTTTTTTTATTTATATTTTACATACCATCATATTTTCTTCTTATTATTCAGGACATTTTGGGCTCTATAATAATACTAACTGTTTATAATTAATATTCGTACATCGTGACTAGGTACCTAAATATATTAGGTAATACATTAATGCAGGATTCATAGACCACCTTACAGACTGCAGCTTTTAGTAATTTAATTTTAATTTGTCTATGAATGGTTTTTGGCTAAAGAAAAGAAATTTAGACTTTAAATGATTTATCAATCGGGATGGCCCCGAGCGTATATGAAACTAGAATTGGAAAACATACAAACTTGTAGGAATTTTCTCGCGGTACGTGTGAAATAACGAAAAATCATTATGTCTTGAAGTTATTATGATCAGATCAATTATTATCAGCATATAGTATAGGTTATAGGATAAAAAAAAAAAACAAAACATAATATTAAATTTATTATTTTATTATTCGAGTAAAATTTAAACTCTATTTTAAGGGTGAATGTGTATGAAGTTATTATAAACTTGATTTTATTTGAAAAATGTTACAATTTATCATCTAGAATCTAGCTATAGTTTATTATGCAAAATTCTCACTTTCAAAGAAAAATATTTTAAAATTTAAAAACATCTTCGTAAATAATACGTGTATTTACATTCACAAATCAAACAAATTGAATGGGTACAATGTACATATACATAGTCGTATACAAATTGTATTTTATTTGCTAAAAAAATACATATAAAATTTAATTTGAAAAAGTTATTTACTTTACTTATAGATATTATTGTACAAGTATAGCTGGTACATAAATAATTTTTATGTATTTTTTTTAAAATTAATTTAAAATTAGTATGTATAATAAAATGTGACATGCCTATATGATCTTATCAAAAATATTTGGTAAAATATATTATCTTTCACAAATATATATATATATATTTATATATATAAATATATAAAATTTGATGTGTAGTTTTCGATATTTTTACAAGTATAAAAATATTAGGGCAATATAGCAACTGTATTTACTACTATAAAGTATTTACAACTTAATTTTCTCAGAGCACAATCTCAGTGCAATTAAATTATGAAAATAATATTTCATTTAAAAGTTACATATTGTTATAGTTGATAATAGTTTCAATGTGAAAGGAGATAGTTTTAGTATGGTACGTTCATTTAAGAAATGTCCTTCAATCAATACAGATTATGCAGGCTCTAGTTTGAATTTCAGTTGACTTGGCCTTTATTCATGAATTTCACATTTGTGTTAGATATCAGTTAAATGATTACAATCGACCAAATTTGTGCAATAACTCAAACTCCACGAACAGTTTAAAAACCTGATGAAATAAAAGTAAAAATAAATCTTAATAAGTAATATTGGTAATAAAATATGCGTATATTCGACTATAATACGAGTATATATTATATTACATACATAGGAATTAGGAAGTACAATACATAGATTAATTTGATGAGTAAAAACATTCAATGTCTTAAAAATCATCATGTTAATTATTATTCAACTTCTAAAAAATTATACGATAATAAAAATTTTAAACTGTACTATATTATCATTAATTTATGTACCTATACTACCTATATACTTCTGAGTATTAATTGTGTGTAGAAAAAATTATGTCTCTGAATTCAGATTGTGTTAAATCAAAATATTATGTATATTTTAACTGGATTATTATATCTAAGGTAAAATAAAAACTTTAATCCATCAGATATGGTGAATATTGAATACCTAGGCACTTTATGTGGAATAGTAGTGTATTTTGTGAACTATGTGTCACTGTCTGTTAATTCTAATTTAAATTAGTTGTATGATATATTATTTTATCAATTTCATAGTATCACTAGGTAGTATTATTGCAGTTTTATTACATGATACACTATTTTTTTTTTCAATTTATGCATAAACGGAGACTTTCAAAGGCAGAGATGATGTAGAAAATACGAAATAACCTTAGGTTTAATATCTATTTTGTAATAATTCTCTAATAGCATTATTAGGAAACTAAATTTTAATAAGAAGAATGAAACACATTTTCTCTTGGTAAACTAAAACATTATATACCTATATATTGTTATTTTGCTAAATAATTCCGTATGTACCTATACAATATAATTATATACATTTATAATACCTACATACGTATATATATATATATATTATAGTTATAATTTCTACTTTCACGCATATAAGTAAAATCGTCATGTATAGGTAGCTGGTAGGTACATGATTTTTTAACGATGGAATGACATGTTTGTGTATAGTTGTTACAAAATACACTAAGTTTGATATTTTTTTTTTCTAATAGTTTTAAATTTTTAAAAGCATAAAAAGCTCCTGAATATTCATTATAATTTATAAGTATTAGATAGTAAATAATAGTATAGTATTTTAATATAAGGAATAAAGAAAATTAAATTTTATTCATAAAAAATTTGATTAAATTATGTGGTTGGAATTAATATGATGTACTTTTTGGTTATTTATATTTATTTTTAATTATTTATTATAATAAAAAGAACGTGATTTATAGTAGGTACCTATCTATATAATATACATTTTTAATATTTTAACAAATAACCTAACAATAAATAAGTATACAGTACCTATAATATATCTATTAGTAAATTAACCTATCTATTTTGTGTATAATAATAATTCTCAAGAGGACGTCACACTTACAAATGTTCAAAAAAAAAACTCGCATTAGTATTTCTTATATTTACTTACAAATATCTTAGAAACACGAAAAAAAATGATAGCCATCAACATTATCTAGCGCCCTATCTGACTGAATTTTGATATGTGCATTTTTACAGGTTTTGAGAGTTGTTAAGTAATTATTATTTTTTAAATTTTTTAATAGGGAAAAAATTGCATTTTATTATAATATTACAGTCTATTAATAATAATTTTGTTAGCTATCATATTTTGTTTTTTGTTTCATCTTTCTACGATATCTTCAAGTTGATACAATTAAGAAATGCGTAAACATTTTTTAAACAAATATGGTATTTTAATAATAATAAAAATGGTACGGATACAAGACTATTTTAAAATTACTTTTAACGTATATTTAAATATTTTTAATTGTTTGATTTTAATTTTCTTTTAATTTTATCGAAATGGCCTATACTTACAAAACTTCTGTTTTGTGGTGTGTGGTGTCCTCTTAATAAGTTAATATTAATTATTTACAATTATTTTCTGTAAAATCTGAATTGCACTTTAGTAAACATTTTGCAAAGATTTTGAACCTATTCAATATTGTATGAATAATTCAGCTGTAAATGGCCACTGTTCATACTCCATATACTATAAAGATTTTACAAATATCATAATTTCTCCGAAGAATCCGAAGAGTTTTATTCTATTTATTATAGTCGACCTCATAGATATTTTGGAAATAGTGTTAAGAAAAGATTGTTCATATTTTCATCACAAAATTATATCGGTCAATAAGATCTCCATTTTACTAAGAATTTTGAAATCAACAATTTCCCAGAGAAAAGATAGCCGAACTTAATCTAACCTAACTTTAGTTACTCTTTATTTTTAATAAAATATAATAAAATCGTATGTTCAGATCTTTTAGAAAATTTGAATCAGTTTTACTACTCCTTTTAATTAAAAAAAAATATAACCCTGGTATACAGCTACATATTGCCCTAAATTCAAGATTTATATGTTTAAGATAGTTTTCAGGAATCTGCTACTTCCATGTTTAATTCGAAGAAAAGAACTTAAACATTATTTTTACTATGTTCGTATTTTATAAGTTTTCACAATATTATATTTGTAGCAAAAATTATATTCAATAAATGTAATTAAAAATATTATTATAAAATATTAATATTATTTTTATGGATATTATATTATATGCGTTATACAAACGGATCATCGTCATTTAGACATTTTTGTATTTACTAATGTTAACTAAATATAATGTTATTGATATACAGTATTTAATTACATGCGTTGAATTTAACAACTCGGTTGTTTAACAACTGGGGTACCCGGGTACCAATTTAAATAAATTTGATGTTTATCATGAATTTTTATGTAATGTCACAAATTAAATAAAAAACAATGTATACTTTATGTAAATGTAGAATAATGTATATTTTCAACTTGTATTTATAAGTATTTGAAAATATTTTTGGAGTTTTGAGTGAAGATAGAATGTTTTTTACACATTAAAAATTCATTTTTGAAATTATATTTTTTTAATTTATTATCAGAATTTTGAACTGACATAAAATACTTTTTTTAAAATTAAATATTATAGAATGCAGGTTTTCTTAATAAATAAAATAAAATCTTTAAATAATTACAATTGTTTACGATTCTTCATTTATAAATTGTAAAATGTTCATCACATATTCGCTCATTACAATTCACACACGATTTTTTTCGTTTTTTTTTGAATTGACTATTTAAACATGTTTTACCATAACTGACAACTTTTACGTCCTGTAGAATTTAGCTGATTTTCTGGTACGTTGGAAGTTTGAGATGATTCAATTGGTTTTCCGTATAAATAGTTTCAATTTCCATTTTTGTGGACAAATATATCATAATTTGACTATTTTGAGACCTATCATGTATATGTAGCATGCACAGTTTATGCTGGTGCAAGAATATTCGACATTGGATGTTTTTCTTCCATATAATTTCATTATTTTCATAATAAATTATGTATGCTGCAAGGCTGACAACGTCTATGATATTGAAAAAAAAAAATACAAGAAATCATCTATTTGTTTATCTATATGTGGTATATCGTCCAAGCATTTGTTCCATTCTATTAACACCGCCTTTTGTCGAGTTATAACACTTTATATACTCAGGATTTTTCTTGTTTCGTCGCATAAAACTGCATCAAAATGTATTGAAGGAAATATAATGGCTGCTTTGCCTTTTTTTGGTTTACATGAACATATTGTTGCCATTTTTTGATACCCAAATACTGTTGAATATTCTTCACAAGATTTTGAGGACGCCATTTCAGCTGGAATATATTTTTATTTTTTCGTAATGTGCCAAAAGTTGTAAGATTCCATGACAACAAAAAAGTTTCTAATGGCAAGATGGTGAAAAAGTTGTTCACTGTAATGTTATGACCAGACCCTTTATAATGGTGCAGCTAATTCTTTTAAAAGTTGATTTCCTTGATTTATTTCGCGTCCATCCAGAAATTTCTCAGTATTAATAAGTCCCCAAAGCGGATATGAGTTCCGAATCACATATCCACTATACTTTTCCATCCCGTAACCTGACCATATTCGAACACCGTCTACATTGCACACCTGTGAACCTATATAATATATAACATATAGATATATAATATAATAATAACATATAATACATATATCATTATAATATCATATTATCATATAATAAGAAGAAGACATAATACCTATTTTACATATCTCAATGGGAATTCTTAAACGAATGAAAATAATGTAATTGGTATTCGGGTACATCGGTTGTACTAATTGTGTGTAATACAACTTAATTGTTGACACTATAGGGTTAAACCAGACCATTTAGTTAAACCTTATGCATACTACCTGTATAGGATGTAAGTTAGTAACAACCAACAAGTAATTACAAGATTTTCATTTTTTTAAATACGTTTTATCGAACTATTTTAAATATTATTTTTAAACAGACTTTAAAAACTGAAATATATAATTTAAAAAATGGAATATAAAGAACTAAACCAATTAATTTACATAAATGTGCAGGATGCTCAATTTTATCCAGATCAGTCTATTACAATTTTACATAGTTAAATACATTATCTGAAATGTTTACAGACAAATCACTCTCTCTAAATATATTGTAACCTTTTGTGCCTTTAATAAAATATACACAGTGACGATAAACTTTCTATTAAGGCATTGTACATTAAATACATAAATGAACTATACTCTAAACCGTTTTAATTATCTAATTTGATACAGTAATTTTTGTAATATTCAAGTGATCGTAAAAAAATATTTTGCACCCAAAATTATTTTCATATTTATTATATTATTTTATAAAGGGTAATACACACGAATTTCAATAGTTAGAATATTTTCTTCTTCTTTAGTGTCGGTTATTTTCCTATAAATCCTTTTTCCTTCTAATATATTTAGTGATTCGAATAGCTAATGTTTATAGGTTATTTTCATTACAGTTTAAAAGATTAATTTAATGGTTTTAGAGTCAAAACCTATTTTTAGGATTCATTGTTTGGAAATAAACTAAACGAGACACTCATAAAAATATTGTTTACTTCATAATTTCGACAATATAAGTGACTTAGCACTAAAATTACTTTGGATTTATTTATTTTCAACCTAATAGCGATATGTGATATATGTTTTTATAGCCAACAACAATCGTCTGCGATGTAACGCTCCTCAAATTAAGCCATAAGGGTAAATCCTTATAAATATATACATTCCATACAATTATGTGGACCCGTTACACGACGAACGCAATAAAAGGGAAAATCCGACGATTTGAATTTTCAATCATTTTCGAGTCAGTTATTTTCATTGTAAAGTAACATACTTTTGAATATTTGAATTCAACTGACTTTACTTTATTTTTTTACTGCATGTTCTTTATTTGGTAATATTCAACTATATATATTTAAATAAGTAATTAAAACCTGCAATTAGAAATACCAAAATCATAGTGCACCACAGTATAAACTCATCTTTTTTTTGTCGTTAATTCTATTACATTTCTATAAATATTTCTATAAAATAATTTTGAGCGGATCTTCGGTGTAATAATGAAAAAATAAATCGGTTACCATGACAATTTTATTTGTTATTTTATCATTTCTTATAAATTTATGAAATATTTCCGTTATAAAATGTAGTTTTTCTTTACGTTAAACTCAAGGAAACGACTGGCAAAAATTAAAATACAACCTCTTCAAAGTATCTACTAGAACCAATTTTCTACCAAGAAAGCTCTTTACTCTAAAATTTCTACTCGACTTTTCTGGTCAAAAAGTTGCTCACAGACAAAAAAAAATTAACTTCATTATTAAACTAATATATAGAATCCTATCATTCTCTTCAAAATCTAAAATAAAACAGTAAACACAGTATAATAAACTTAGGTACAGGGTAGGATTTGAAGTTGGTTTAAGGAGATGGCTGCGGGTATGCAAATAAATTGAGAAATATTAATAAGCAAAAAAAAAGGCCATTCGCGCAAATTTTCCTAAAAATCGTGAAATCACTTTAAATATAATATGTAAAATATAGGTAAAATAAATCTTATACTCTTTAATAATGATAAATGATATCTTAAAGGGGGTGGAGGTGAACGATCATTACGTAGTCACTAAGATACTATATAGGTAGGTAAGTAGGAGTACTTTACTTTGAAACGATTGCATATCTATGTATACATATAGATTATTAAAAGTGAATATGCAAAGAGCAAAGGCGTGCCGATTTTTACCGGCTAAGATAAAATCTATTAAACAATATCTTTTTAAAGTTTTAATTATAATACCTACATAAATTAAATAAAATAAAATAACATAAATATAATATATATATTTATAAAATATATACAAAATAGAATAAGAGGTTACATAACATAATATGTTGAAGGTGTAATAATATTAATTTAAACTTTTATTTTATACACCTAAGTTATAAAGTATATGGTATTATTTAAATAACTTATAATGCAAGACGTATAGCTAGATATAAAGTTTTTACACTATAATCTAACAAGTATGATAGTGATCGGAGTAATATATTTTTCTTGTATTGAGTAATATCATATAAAATAATCTTTTTAAAATACTTTTAAGAGAACGTTGTACTCACGGTTTTAAAGAGGTTCACAGGTTCTGTATAGGCAGTTTTAAAAATTTTTTTAGAAAAATTAAAATCTAATAATTTCAAAGTAAGTATTTAAATATATTTAAAAAGTAATTTGAAAATACCATCTTGTGTCAATACCATTTTTTATTGTCGTGCAATTATGATATTTGTTAAAAAAAAAAAAATCGTATTTAAGAATTTTTTTATTTTTATCAATTTGAGAATATTTTAAAAAGATCAAATTATAATAAATTATAAAGAAACAAATTATCTAGCACCCTATGCAGTACCCGATCATCGATATGTCCAATTTTATACGTTTTATGTGTTGTTAAAAATGTATTTATTTTTATTTTTTTTAAATAACTATAAGTACCTATATATCAAATATATATAATATATACTTAGATTCTAGATGATTAGTTATACATTTTATCCCAGAAGGTTTATGGTATAAAATAATACCATTATCAAACACAAATCTAATACACAAACGTATGAAAAACTGACATTGTGGCAGCCATACAAATGATGAGGTTACTGTATGAGATGAGCAACAGTAGTGTATAATATAATATTATTCACATGGTACCAAAATATTTGTTTACTTCTCATACATCACTGACAAATACGTATACAATATAATATAGAAACATTTTCATATTACACAATACTTGTTTCTAACATTTTCAATCAAAATTAGACCGACAATAAGATTTCGTATCAAGTAAAACATTAGTCGGATGCCTATTATGTCTAAAATTGTGTCTATATTTTGGGAAATACTTTTTGTTTTATTTAAAAAATATAGTGATTTGCAGTGATGAAATAATGGACGAAATGGAGGCCTCGCAATAAGTTAATAATATTCGACTATCCATGGTATATATAGGTAGGTATCCTTCAAATATAGTGGCGATGAATACTATTAAAATATGTATGAATGTAAATAAAATAATATATTGAACATGATATTTATGATTTTTTTTATATATTTATGATATTTATATATATGTACTTATAATACATATAATATATGTAATAAATATGTTTACCGAAATTTTTAAAGTTCTAAAATATACGCAAATGTATACATAGGTAACTTCTTAGAAAAATATTGGCGTGTAGCTTGGTTCACGATAATACATTTTAACTTGACGATTGGCTAAGCTGATAACTTTGTTATCTAAGCTAAACACTATTGACATTGTCGGTTTAGAATTAATTTTCAAATATAAATCGCTATGTTTTAACCAGTTTGGAACGTTTATTGGCGCAATTACGTTTGTTGGTGCCATTTCGAAAACATTCATCTGTAAAAGTAAAAGAAAATATATAATTTATTTAATTTTCATTTTCATTAAATACATAAAAACATAATATTATAAGTCCAATATTATGCAAAGATAATTTTTAAATTATCTAGATAAAATAACGGATAATATAATTCATTAAAAATTCATTTAGATAAAACTTAGGTACTTATTTTTATCTAGATAACAGATAAAAAAATTCACATGTATCTAGATAAAAAAAAAAACGGATGATTTTTTATATAATATGAAATTAATTATATGAAACTGATTATAAATTGTACTTATACATACCTTATAAAATTATCATATAATTCGAAGAAACAATAACTAAGAAAATTATCTTCTTAACCCCTTCAGATCTGACATCCTCTCAAGAGGACATCTTCTTCGAAGAAGTTTTACTATATGAATTTTAGAATAGTATAATTGTTTTAATATACTTATATACTGATCATAAAAGTGTGCTCATTACGAAAAACACAATATCAACAATGTGATTATCTAATGCTCGGTTGCATAAAAAACGAGCCTACTTTTTCCGACTTTCTCTGACTTTTAGTATTATGATGGGATGTTTATTATTAATTGAATTTCGTGTAATATTATTTATTATTAGGGTTCGGATTTTGAGGCAAATGCCTTTTTTGGGGGGGAAGTGATAGAAAGACCGTTCTTGTATAAAAATGTGTTTCGTTTAATTTCTATGCTAATGGATAAACATTATTTTTGCCTTTTTTTGC
>JAIPRL010007686.1:0-22636 GCA_025469235.1 Pemphigus obesinymphae
AGACCAATAGGACGACCAAGACAGCGGTGGAGTGATCGTGTCAAAGAAGATCTGAAACTCTTAGGAATCAGGGATGGAGAAACAAGAGCATTGGATAGAGAGGCATGGCGGGGCATTGTGGAAGCGGCGATGGGTCTAAATGGCCTGAAATAATCAAAAAAAAAAAAAAAAAATGTATAGTAACTGGGGCTTAAAACCGTTTCGAAAATTGCGGTAACCTGCTGCATTAGAAATGTTTCGAACTGGTAACCGGTATTAAGCGGTTTTTTAAATACCTATACATATATTGATAAACGGTTCTTTGTATATTAAAATAATAAGTGATTACCGCTTCTTGGTTAAAAACCGTTTGCTAATTTTTAAGGTAACCGCTTCTTTTTTTTTTTTAGGATAACCGCTCCTTGGTATAAAGCCCCTTCCTACTTCTCATAACCAGTTACCCGTTTTAAGCTGCTTCTAACTTTTCAAAACAGTAAATTACATAATGTAAATAGACTTTTGAAAAACCTTTATAATATTTATGACTATTCGTCGTCAAACTTTTTAATCTGCCAACTGATCCCGGAATATTTGTTGGATTATTAAAATTATTTAGAAAATAAATCCTACGATAAAGTAAACTTTGCCACGATAGCAAATAATAGAATTATAAATTGTTCATAATAACAATAAAATAATAGTTGTAAAAAACGATTTTACCATAATCGTGCTGCTGTCATTTAAATTTTTCTTTTAACTAGGTACGGACTTACGGACTATATATTATATTTCATGTACAATCTATAAACTTTGTACCTAACTAACATATTATATTATAATATGCCTGTGTTGATAATCATCTATAAGTCGATCAGTTGATTAATCTATATACTGCACGCATATATTTTTTATAATCATATTATTATCTTTAGTATCATTAAGGACGACTCAAGAACACATATGTATATATATATATATTAGATATCTACTATTAAAATGTTATAAATAAATGTCTTATTATAATACAATAATCAAGGATGGGCAAAATTAACTAGATAAAGTTAAGCCTATATGACTAGTTATTCTAATAGTTACAAGATAAAAGTTAATGAACTAATGACCAAAAGTTAATAAATTGAATTTTTAAATCTTTTATTCTTAAATTTTCAATTTTGTACATAAAAGTTAGTAATTACCTTTTTAAAATTAAAAAATATAATTTTTAATTTATACAAAAATATATAGGTAAATAATACAGATAAATTATGTTTAAGAACAATACATTATTAAATCTAGTATTCTAATAATAATAATAATAATTTATTGTCTATGTTATTTAACTAAATGCAAATTATGTATAAAGCGCAGAAATATAATAACTATTAATTTTCGTAGAATTGATGGTTATATTGATAATAATGATATTGTTATTTTATGTTGATTACAAATTCACAACTCACTGTTATAAATAGTATAAAATATTATAATATTACTATTATTAATTATGAATACTCAAGTCCAAAAAAATGTTATTATTTTGAAGTTAAATAATAATATATTTTTAGTTGAGACGTATACCCATTTCATAAATACACCATAATATGATATGACGTATAGTGATTATATATTATTTAGAATTTACATTAGGTAACTACCTATACATAATTAAAAATCAAAATGCACATATTATAATATATTAAGGAACATATTATAAATATTTAAAAAATGTATGAACTTAACTTAACTTTGTATAAGCAATATTAACTAAATAATAACTTTTTCACAGATATCTTAGCTACATAATCTGATAAGTTTACAGTTTACAAAATTAATTAGTTAAGTTAATATGTTAACCCTAACTTAACTATATTTAATTTAATTTTAACCAATTAACTAGTTTATACCCATTTTTGACAATAATATATATATATATATATACATGGTATTATAAAATAAATATTGAATTTTTATAAATATATATTCTAATAAAAATTATGAAGGTATGATCAGTATTGGGTAAGTTCTTTTTTAAAAAGGAATTAGTTCAGTTCCTCGTTTTTATTTTAAAAAAGGAAATCGTTCCTGTCCCTCGTTTTCTTTTTCAAAAAGGAACACGTTCCAATTTCTCGTTCCTTGATTATTTTTTTTTTTTAATAGTAGAAAATTATTATATATACCGACTGTATTTCGGCGTTCAAAAAACAATAAAATATTTATTGTGGCAATGTATGTGGGGTTAATTGAAGCAACGTCTGTATGAAATATGTATGCAATATTTAAGTAATACCGATGTAACAATATAAATATCAAATATTGTGACAATGCACAGAGTAAAAATATAATCTATAGCCACAAATGATCTAATACGAAAAAATACGTACTAATAATATTGTAACAATATTTGAAGACTATTGGAAAACCATATGTACAAATATTTTGGATATAATAAAATATTCCGGAAAACATCGTTCAAATATTTTACAAATATTATTTTGCCGCCCGGGGATTACATTTTCAAATATAGTATTAATAAAAGTAAGAAATTTTTTCGTCTTCTGAAAAATTATAAAATTTAATGTAACCGATTATTGCACCGGTGCAGTGTCCTGCTTTATCTGGTATTTCTTGCATACTATTTTTACGGCCGATAGAGACTTTAATAAAAATATATAATATCTACAGAGCTTATTGTTCTTAATAAATAACAACAGTATTAATAATTTGTGTAAACACTATGAGGGGGCTGATGGTCTGAATTGGGGTGGAAGCTGAGGCCCCTGGGACCTCTCACTGGATCTACAACTGTAAGAACTATAGGTATAGTAACACATTTATCTTATGAGAGCAACACGCACTCCTTTATTTTTTGCGTCACTCAATTATGTCACATTCGTATTCCGTTAGAATATAACATCGTAAACGATAGAATAATTTATTAGGTACCATATATATATATATATATATATAACATTACAATATTACATAAACATCACGAAGATATTTCATCGTACAATTTCGCTACTTATATGTATACCTGTGTTTATCTAATCTGTACAACTGAAAATGTCTGACATACCTACCGAATATTGTAATTTATATGTGTCTGGTAACACCGTGGCATCTGTTTTATGTGAAAACCGCGAGCGTGGGAGTTGTGTCAAAACCAACAGCAGAATATTATAATATATGAACGAGCTTTTTAAATTCGGCATCTACGAACGTAATTTTTGAACGAAAATCGGCATTTATCCACTGAACAAATCATTCAAATTAACAAAACACATACAAACATAATACAAATACTATTAAATAAATGCATTTATTCATCTGACCACAATTGTAACAACTCGATTCCTTACGAAATTTTACTCTAAATCATTGTGTTTTATTATTATTTTTATATTTCATTATTATAATATCTTCCAAAGAAAAATATTTGAAACATGAACGGACGAATGGATATTTTGACATAATATAGAACTAGAGGAACTATAAGAGAGTGTATGCATAAGAAAAAATAAGAAAAAAAAATACAGCGGGCCCGGTAGCTCGTAGAGAAAAGAAGTGCTACTAAAACAAATGGAACAAAGTGCGGATACGTCCGTGATTAAAATGGAAGCTAAAAAATGTTTGAAATGAGGTGGAGATAAAAGCATCAAGAGTGGTTTGGACTACTGTAACGTGAAAACAATTTTTAGCAGTGCAATCATAAATATCAAATAATAGGGGAAGGAGAAGGATAGTGAAGATATTCAATATCGCATTTTTCTTTAAAATTTACTTTTTTTTTTTTTTACATAAGTAGCCTTATTAACAAGGATACAATTTTATTAGTAATTTTAGTATTTTATTAGTTCCTGGGTGAAACTCTTGAACGAGTCATAAAGAATTTAAAGGTCCTATGATTTCTATCTATCGAAAATCTATTAACTGATTAATTTTTATTTGCATTAGATAAAATTATTAATTATAGGTATCTACCGAATAAGAATGTTGTAAGCACGAAAGAGTTCTATACCATAAAATGAATACAATGTGTGGGAGTATGAAAAGATTCTATGTAACGTTAATTATACTTTAACTGGTATGAGAAATGTTCTATATATCTCTGAAAACTTTTCTTAATAACAATACCTATATTTTCATTTATATTGTACATGACTACTATTTGTTGATTAAAAATTAAAACTAATAACATACATATTCTGTTTAAACAAAAGTAATTTTATCTAAAATTTGGTATTAATTTTGTTTCAATGGAATAAGTGAAAAAAATTACATGAACGCCAAAACCGTAAAAACGCGATATCCTGAATATTGAAAAATCGCAAAAAAAATAATTAAAACGAAACCCTATTACACAGGTATCATTCCGCATTGTCACCCCTTTGTCAGAGTTAAAACTAGTGTGTATACCTACCTATAACTGTTTTTACAATTGAGTACAAAAAAAAAAATCGTCCGGTTTGGGACTTTGGAAGTGGCATTTTTTTCACCCCATCAAATAGCCGGTAATTTTTATGGCTAGAACCAAAAATTACAGTGTCCATTATTGGAAGGTTATCTGTTTTCGAGAGGTGTCCCCTAAAGGAGATATCGCAATATTTTATTTTTACGTTTATTTATTTTTTATTTTATTTTCATTTTCCTGGTCAATCGTCTCCGACGGCCATTATTCATTCTACCACGTAGAGAGAATGTGGTCGTGCCGGCGGCGGTGGTCATCGTGATATACCAATGGAATTTTCGCCGAATCGCCGTTTCCCCCGGCCATAATATAATAATATATACCCCCCCTCCCCAAACCACCCACCTAACCCACTGGACACGATCACGACACAATGTGCGATTTATGTTTTCCGTTTTTCACGGGGAGGGTCCACGAAAGGATAAAAAGGAATATCCGTCAAAATATTATGATATATATATATATATAAGCACGACCCGTACTTTATCGTGTAGCAGGCCGTCTGTATGACAGCTGATATAATATAAAAGACCCCTGGCGGACATATTGTGGTATTCGCTTTTAACGTCCTTAACTGCCAATCCAACTAATATACAAATTGTGGCGAAAGGATATCGTTTTATAATTTTGAAAGTCAGTAAAAAAAAAAAAACGAATAAAAACACCAAACAATTTATTCGAAATTCGTTTTTATCGGGATCAAAGTACTCGCACAGTAGGTACAATGTAGATTTATTTTGAGCGGATTTGAAAAACAAAAAAACGTTATCACTAAAACGATGTCCATTGAAATTAATACATATACACTTGCACGCGTGTCCTGTCCAGTTTTCCGGATCAAATATTACGTCCTATTCCGTTTTACGATCATCGCGGCTTTTAACGAAAAGCACACGACGACAAATAGCAACTCCGAATGCTTTCGGACTATATAATGGGCGTTTGACATCCTAAGATTTAAAGGATCGTCAAAGGAAAAAAAAAACGGTAATCTAAAATCAAATGAATTTGTTTGGATATATGGATTTAATTCAATAAATAAGTTGAAAATAAAACTAACAGTGTTATATATATAAGATATTGAACTTTTTTTTTTTATGTGAAAACAAATTTATGATAACTATATAGTATGACATTTCATTTTTATTAATCTCAAAATAAGACGAACATTTACTACTACACTTTAATATACTCTATGTCTCTGTATATGTTGAAAAAAAAAAATGTCTTATCAAACCAATAAATTTCAATTTGGCGTTAAATTAATGTTCTAACCGATTTTTCTCTGTAATTATATGTACGCGCAAGTAATAAATAAATATGCACGTCAATTAAAAACTTTATAAAAATCGTTTTATCCCGGATGTAACGACGACGTTTATTAAATCATTTAATTTGCGAAAAAAATGCATTATTTATATAACTTATATATTATTATTGAAAAACAGACGTATATACATATATTATGTAAACAATGTCTAATAATTTTAATATACGTTAATAGGTATCCTAGATATTTTTATGCCCGTATACAAATTTTATTCGCAGTTAATTCGTCCGAACTCATTTTATCAACCGCCACAGAACGGAAAATAATTTACAAGATCAAATGTTGTATTTCATACGCGTCGAATTCAGAATATTCGGACGAACTAAAATCATTGTAACAGTAAGTATATGGATATTAATAAATTTTTATGGATTACGAGAAATTTAAAATATTACTCAACCTATATTAAAGATATTATATATATTCTTTAAATTCTATCGGAAATTTTTTTTTTTTTAAGTCATTCGGTATTAAAATTTATATATTGGATATAAATATTTAGTATATTATTCAGCATCAGAATATTGTATGTATATCTAAAATGTATGGAATATCATTAAAATTCAAGTACTTTACAAGACCGTATTACATCATAAATTATGAACTCGCACATTATTATATATTTATGTTTTGAGTATCAAATAATATTTAACTATTTTTATTATTTTAGTCTCGGATTGGATTTTTATGTGTCTGTATACACTTTTTGGTGTGTAAAAAGTTTCGAGTAAGATTTTGAAGGTAAAAAACTAAATGTATTAATCATTAAAAATCATTGGGAAAACATCACAATTTGACATAAAGTATAATAAATTATGTCGTAATATACACGGTGACGTTTTTTTCACGAGCAAGGCTATATTTTGAGAAGTATAAATAATTTAAAAATTAATTAAATAAATAATAACAATAAATTAAGAATACAACTATATAAACTTTCAAATTTAAAATGGATACCTATGATTTAAATTATACATAATTTCTTAACTATATACTTTATTTTTATGAGAGGTTGTACATTTTGATTATTCGAATCAAGAATTATATTGTTTGTATATATAAAATATTTATTTTTATGCCTGTGTAAATTTGTTCCTATTTAATAAATCAAGCAAGACTTTGAGAATTGAGCAAATTTTTGGTAGAAAATTGAATAGATTTGGTACTAAAAATTTTAATTTTCCCAGTCATTTTCATGAACTTAAATTTTTTTGTAAAATAATGTCGAATAAATAAGATAAAGTAGTCATGATTACCAATTATTTAATTTTATATTATTTTTAAAAATTGTACACTGAACTTTGCTCTGAATTGTGTTTTGAATATAATGAATTATCTCTACTTTGAAAATTAGAATAGTTATAATACACTACTATTCTATCCAAGAAATGGAACAATTTAATACAAAATTTTCAAGGATTAAATAAGAAAAGAGTGAAAAATATAACAAATAAACATATACTAACAAATTCATATCAGTTTTCACAGGCACAATATCAATCACCTATTTTTAAATAATTATTTGTGTACCCAATTACGAATTTTTGTACGAACCATATTTTACAATTTAAATTTATATTCATCGTACATGAATGATTTATATCAAATTAAAATGTTCTAAATCAATATTAAGTTATCTGTAATAGAAATTTTATAATACTTCCCATGCACAATTTGAAAATACCGAGATAGAACACATTTGTGTGTGATATGGGCCAAAAGTGACGACTTACAATAATTATATTATTATGTATAATAATTGAACATTTTTAGATCGATTAACTATAGGTACATCTGATGGTCAGAGTTTTTATTTAATCAATTGACCAATGTTACAATATGGTATAATATTTAGTACCTATAGATATAGTTTATATAATATAGATGCTTCGTCGTTACACGTGCCTATCATACTATTTCGGAAGTATGGACAACTTTTTACTAAGATACCCATATACAAATTTAATATATTGTTTTTTTTTTACTAGATTTAAAAAAAATTAAAATTTTGATTCAAGTTCAAAATATATATTTATTATTTCATATGATAAATACATTACGATATTACTATATGAATGAGATACTTTTAATCTGGGTAACTAATACTGGCACTGCTATACTATACAATATAATGGATATTTACAATAATCTACATCGTGATATTAGGGAATAATTTGATTTTTTTTCTCGGCGATTTCGACAAAATAATACAAGATACTAAGGCGCATTATTGTTTCTGAACTATTTCTACCCAATAACAATATATATATATATAAACATTATAATAACATGGATGTCACCAATTATATTGTAATCTGATTTACATACATTGACATTTCGATTAACGATTGATTTAGAATCTTTCAATTTCCAATTAGGTACTCGTTCTATAATGATACGAATCGGTTCATTATTGTTTCAAAATAAAACTCGAAAAATGTTCAACAATTCGGTAGGTACCTATATAAAAAAAAAAAAACGTACTTTTTCAATAATATTTCGTTATGATATTATATTAAATTAAAGTTTCAGTAGCATTTCGACTTACTGAATTTTAAAATAATATTGAATTAATTTTTCAGCACCGGATCGGAATATATGGGCAATTGGCCCGGATAAAAAACGACTATATATATGGTCCTCGGAGATGTCCTGGATTCGTGGATGCTAGGTGACATATGTTACATTTATTCTGCATACACACGCACACACACGCACACACACACACACACATATAGCTGCGTGTATATAATGGGTGCGTACACTTAATATTATATACTGACTGAATAAATTAGCGTTTTTTTTTTTTCCTGCCGAACAAAATCACTGCTATACTTACTATTGTAAACGACACGAACAGTAAATAAACCGTTTGTCATTTCGCTTTACGTTGGCTCCCGTAGATTTATACTATATTTACATAAATATTATTATAGTTCGTGTTTTTCGTTGAATACACACACTATATACATATTATAATAATATATTATATAGCCGTTGCTCGGAACGTTGATTCTTTTACGTGATTAAAATTCAAGGTAATAATAATCTTAAACACGTCGTATACTTTACGTGATTTTATTTGTAAATTTAACGTTTGTAAACAAAATGCTTTCGCCGACACGAGGGTCCAGTCATTTTTCAACACATATTTCACATCTCTCGCGACCATACAAATTCAAATTCAATATACGAGTAAATACCGAGGCTAGGCATTAACGAGTTAAAAGTTAAAATCAAGCTAAAAAGTTAATTAATTAATTTTAATTAAGTTACTTAACGCGCGTTACTTTTTTTTTCCGATTAATTTTTAACTCAATAAAGTTACTTTTTTTTTTTTTTATTGAAATTAACGTGTTAACTTCGAGTTAACTTTATAAAAATAGAGTATCTGAACTAAGTTAAATACGCCCGAAGAACAATGCAAATTTTTGAATGAGGATTTTACTTTTTGGTACCTATACGCAATTTTAGTAGGTACCTACTACAATAGCATATATTATACGTAATCGTTAAGAATCGATGTACCACTCACGCACACGCCGTGACGTTGGCCGTTCACGAATATTGGACTGGCCCCGGTCTTTTTAACTACACGGAGGCTGGTATTTATGTCTATCCAGTATAGAAAATATATTGAAGTGATAGCTGTACCGCTTATTTTATACTACATTAATGTGAATCAAACAATAATGTAGGTATCTTGGCACTTAGAAGTTATATTTTCTGATTTCTTATTTATGCGTGGGTTTTAAAATGACGTGTAGTATTTTTATTTTTACATGTATAGGTACACTTTTTCAAGCAGAAGAAGTCCCCATCATGGTAGTTTTTTTGAGCGTAAAGAACAACCATCCTTTTTTACCTTTTTACGATATAATATAGGTATATATCGACTTTTTTTTCCTAATTAAGAAATTTTAACTTTTAACTAAGTTAAGTTAATTTTTTTTTTCAAATTTAACTATTAACTTTAAAAGTTAATAAAATATATACGAGTAACTTTTAACTTAACTTACCTTATATTATTTTCAATTAACCTAACTTAACGAGTTAAAAAATATAGTTAACTTGCCCAGCCTTGCTAAATACGTATGTAAGTACGTTAAATATTATAAATATTGGTATACCGGGTATACGTGTATACGAAATAATATGGCACTTGTTGATTTATAAAACGTCGTTTTTAAGAAAACCAAATCTTATAAGTATAAACGGTTAGGTTAGGTTAGGTTACGTTTATGAACGTTGTATGTATGTGGTAAAACTCGAAAATTAATCGCGGAAAAAAAATCCATTTTGTAATAAAATAATAACCCTAGTCATTATTTACGAGTACCTATATATATATATTGTTACGGTTACGTACAACAACGTACGGAGAATAATGTTATACTAGAAATGCTCGAGTGAATCAATTTATGAGTGAATCTATTATGTTCAGGGGTTAAATTGGGCGGGGGTGGGACTCGGTCTCCTTACCTCGGCAGACGATGTTTAAAAACCGTGTCCCGTTTAACGATTTCTCCGTAAGGTACGTCGGAACGCTGAAATTATAACCAAATGTTAATCAATATATAGGTAGGTAATAATTATTTTCAGAAACTAATTTTATTATTACTATGCTCGTTCAATTTTTTTTTATATTACACAGTGTTAAAGAAAATACAATTTATATTCCTATCTAAGTATTTTATAAATGTTTTTTTTTTTATTTAATAGCTCTTTATAAAATAACGTAAAATTGAGCTTCATATATATATAATATATTATGTGCAGCGTGATTTTTTAAGCATGCTCGCCCCACTTTTATCTACGTATAATGAGTAGGTATATAAAAAAATTTTTCTAGTACAATTTAAAGCATCATTAACACTAAATTTTTTATTTATTTTTTTAATAATTAATTTCATACTATTTTTATTTGGGTGATTTTTTTAGTTTTCTTGTTTTCTTAAATGACAACTACTACTATAATAACTTAATATATTGTGACAAAAAATTAATTTTCTTTCAAATATTAAATTTTTATAAACAATTATTTATTCCATAAAATTATGATATTATTAAGGCTTTAAATATTGCATGAAAAAAATTTCAAATTTGTTCATTATTCAGGGTTAAAAGTGGATTAAGCATGCTTAAAAAATCATCATCTCTATATACATATCTATTATATATTATAGGTATATACTATATAATATAATGATTATGGTACGGACTTTTATGCGCTAAAAAATATAAAAAAAGTCCTATAAAAATACGATTTATTGCCTAAAAAAAAAATGCCACAATATTAAAAAATGCATTCAAAAAGTACCCTTGAAATGTTTAAAAATGTATTCAAATTCAACTATAAACAATTCTGGTCAGTTTTGTATAATATCATTTAAAAAAAAAAATTTTTAATTTGTCTTATATTATATATATACCGTTATCACTTATTTATGTCCTACATATATTTTACCTCTGTATTATCGATATTGGAGATATTATTGATTTTATCGAAACTTTAAGAATTACATAGGTATATAGATACTAAAAATGACTAATTTACAAAAAATGATATTTTTAAGTTTTCAATATATATTTTTAAAACTTTTTATTCTACGCAAAATTGAATTTATTATATTTATTTATTCATACTCCAAGCAAAAAAAATATATAAAAATTCCCTAGAAATGAAAAAAATGCTCTAAAAATATCAAAAATGCTTTAAAAACCCAAAATGCTAAAAAAAAAAAATGCAAAATAAAAGTAGAATTTTTTACTTGGAACGCTTATTGTCCTATACCGCACCCACTAAAAAATGTATTGTAAATTAAAATCCGCGCTTTAATTTTAATATATGAACCGCTTAAAACTATAAAAGGACATTAGACCCTCTTGAATTTTGTTTCCACTTTAAGCTCTGATTATATTATTGTTATTTTATAATTTATTGAGAAAAATAATATCAATGAATTTCCAATAATTTAAATTTAAATAAAAATTGTAAATATTGGATTGACAAGTCAATTATACTATATTCAAGTTCACCTATATAAATTGGGTATAATTAATAAAAAAACAAAAAAAAACTTATTATTTTAAAAACACAAAACACAACTACAGGTTAAAAGGAAATTTATACGTCAAAGTGCACTAGGTTACATTTTAATTTACAAAAAAAAAAAAATATTATTTGGATTTTATATAGTTATTTTATATTAAAAATAATCTAAAAATAAATGGAGATCAAAAAATATATAATAATATATTTCTAACTTTATTAATGCAATTATAAAGTGCATTAAAAAAAAACATATTCTTGTTTTCATGAGAAATTTAAACACTAAACATATTATTGTTAAACTATTGTTTAATTATTATTATTATTATTATTATTATTATATAAGGAACAATAGTATTTTTTTAACGTGCTAAGTGACACATTTCTAACGCCAAAATGTTCTATATGCCGATCAAAGTGCTTTTTGGCGCAAATTGACTTAAAAAATCCATATTTTAAGTTTACCAATAAATAATACAATTAATTGAACACGTAATGAAATACCATTTTAAAATTGTTTTTGTTTTTTTTTTTTTGCAAATATAACATGTTTTACATATTATGTTGTTGTTTTTCCCATATCTTCATAACAAAAATCTTTTGTGGCTATACTTTTTGGTGTGTTATCTTATTGTGCAGAGTGATGCAGTCAGTTTTATATCTCTACATGAATACATATATCCAATATATAATGAAATGTTTTGAAAAAATACGAAAAAAGAATTTTGGGAAATACTTATAAAAAAACGTACTATTTTTTTTATAATAAAATTTGTTATAAACTCGTTGTAACTTGTAAGAGACAATCTACAATCATGGGCTTACAATTTTCAACGTTTTTGCAGTTAGAAAAAAAACGTTTACATTTCACATGTCACTTACCTAAACATAATGCTAATTATAATGGTAAAAAAAGTGGTGGACAATTGACGCTTAAATGTAGTTTTCTATACATTTTATAATGCCTGATTTGAATCTAAAATAATTTTGCTATTCCGTTCTCTTTTGTTTCGTGCGAATATAATTTTAACAATGAAAACCATTGACGTGACATTTTCGTAATAAGGATTTATGGGTTTTTAACCAAAATTACTCGTATGTACTGTAGTCCATAATGCTTTTAATAATATGTATTTTTTTTAAATAAATAAAACACACTTTCGATATAGTAATATTTATCATGTTATAGAAATATATTTGAAAATACAAAAGTTGGTTTTATGTTTAGGTGCCTGAATTTTAGTATATCATATTTATTTTTTCGTATATTAACTTTTTATGTTTCAAGAATATCAATCGTGATTTTTACAAAGTTCTGAGCATTCTAGTTATAGTATAGATAACATGCATTTGCATAAATATTATATTTGCAACTCAAAATTCTAATACCTATTCAATATATGAATGCAATAACATAGAGTTTAGGGCTTAGATCCGGTACGAACTTTGGTTTTCAACACTGATTTCAAGTACTTAAAAAATATGTTGATGGTTTTTGATTTTGGTTACGCATTATCAGTTTCAGTAGGTACTACAATATCGAATATACAATAGGTACCTATATATATATATATAAAATAAATATTCAAATTAAATTGGAAAATAACCTTTTAAATTTCAACTTTATAGGTATATAAATAAAAATATGTGTAACCGGTAATTGTTGAATATTTCTGTATGGTGTTAAACACAGGCAACCAAAAAAATGTAAAAATAAATATATATTATAAAAAACAACAACGTATATATAAGTATAATGTATATATTATATTAATTATATTTATATATATTGTTATTTTTTTTAATTAAAAATATATTTATAATAATACATCTAGAGAAAAATCAAATATAATTAGTAAACATGTGTTTATTTTCGTGAAGTGAAAATAATTAAAATCAAAATATTATAGATAAAAAAATAATAAATATTATTAGATCTTAGACTTATAATCATGGAGTTATCACAATTAGTTAAATGTTTCTGTGACATATTAATTATTACATTATGATCTACCGACTACTCCCCCTTGTCATGTGGGATACCAAAATTATATTTTCAAAATTATTTTATCATATTAATGGCCGTAAAATGTTAATCACTATAAAATATGAAAAGTATAATAATATCTTAAAATCTATCGGACTATTATATATTTGATGTTTCTAAAATGAATACACACAATTTGTATACACGTGCTCAGTGGAGTGACTCAATGTCGAAAGTTTTAATTTTTTATTTTCTACCTTTAAAACCTAAGTTTCTGAATTTTTATTCATTGTATTTTGATATACTTAAATGTAAAAAAAATACACCGTGATATTTCCTGCAATATTGTCATACGAATAGTTATATTGAATCATTTTTCCTCGTTTTTTAACGTTTTGACACTCAGTGTCGCCTGATGTCGCCATGATGAAAATAGTGATGTAAAATTTCGTTTCATATGATAAATTCGAACGAAATATTATGTAGTTATTATTATTAATTATCATGAAATATTAATACATGTATTGCAATATTTTAAGAATGAATATAATAAATACAAGTATTTTTTATTTAAAAACCGTTTTAATTAATTATGTTTGTTAGACATCAATAATTAAATTATACAAGTATATTTTCTGAAAATTGCTCATATGAATCGATATATCAAAACATTCTTCATTGAGTCGTCTATTAGAGTGTACCATTAAGTATGTGTACACTGTACATATTTTCTATTCATATTATACATTCTGTTTGGGTTGATTACATTTTGGAACTAAAAATGTTAAATAAATTCTGATTATTATAATATACGAGTATTAATACTTATGATTTGTAGCAATATTCCATTGTACTTGATAAATTATTAAATAACATGCGTTTTGTATTAATATAAATTTTTAAAAATAAATATTAATTTTACGTTTTAAAAAATAAAAATCTCTCTAAAAATATATTTATTTAAGATAATTTATGAGATGATCATTTTTAAATTATTTAAATTCAAGATAAAAGGTAAATATTATTTTATTTAGATAATGTTTCATAATATTTCGGTTGAAAGTGGTCGTATAAACGTGTCATCGGTTATGGTCACGGTACAAGATTAAAACGATTGTTCTCATAAATTGGTTCCAAAATATTCATAACGGTTAAAAGTGTACAATATCAGTAGACTCGTAGCAGAAATATAATTTAAATGATTCACCGTATAAATTCATAATTACTGTATTGTAACATAAGCTTGAGAAAAACTAGAAGTATATAAATGTTTAGATTATTATTTGTTTCTAATACCAATTGTAAATTGGAATTTTAAGTCCAATTTTAATATAAAAACTAGTTGACATACAAAAAAAATAAGTAAAGGATTTATTTCTAGTAACTTTCTAGTAATTTTCTAGTATTATATAATAAGTAGTTTACTAAACATTTAAGAACATATTGGGAAAAATGATCGTAAAGGTCATATTAATATTAAATACTTGTGTAATACAAATAGAGCAACAATAAGGCAAACATGACTATTTATCCATACGGTAAAAATAGCATATTTAATTGACGGAGTCATTTAATTTAATTTAAAACGAAAGGAAGATAGCAATATACGTAAAACCGCTCACTCTCCTAGTTGAATTTTTGATATAAAATAATAATTGACACTGTGGAAGTTTTGGAAATCCCCTATATATTATCTGGGGGAGATTTTCCCTAAACTTTAAAAGCGTTTATTTCGAAACAACATTTTTAAAAATTGGAGAAAAACATAATTCATCCGATTTACAATAAATTTCTACTGTAACTTCATAGACAGTTTCTGTAAAAACGTGTTTTTATGATTGATTAAGAATTATGGATTTTATAAAAAAAAAAATTTTTTCAAAACCATAATATAATATTTTATGTGTAATATAATATTACATGTGTATTAGAAAATAATAAATGCACATTTTTTTTTTTTTTTTATAGTTCTAAATGTCGAAATAAAGTTCGGTTTTCGTCTGCGGTGATCCTAAAAATAAGCTCTCTTACCTGTAGCTATACGGCTGAGCTGCTATTAAGTAGATATTATTCAATAGGTACATATCATACGGTGGTAGAATAAACCCTCTTGACATAAGTTTACTTCCCTTTTTTTTAGTCTTTTCAAAAAAAAAAGTCTCATTCTTCGAATATGTGTCTACTGGATGTATGTACCCAACAACTCCTTAATTCGGCGGACAAATTAAATCATGGGCGAAAACGGGCTTTGTAATTTTTTTCCAATTTTTCAATTTGGCACGATAACACGCCTACACGCCTACATACCTAACCGGCTGATACGTAAAATTTTTATATTTCTTCGACAAAATATAGCGGCGGACTTTTTCGATACTATTCCGTTTTATTACGATGACTCGGCGGGCAGGCTCGCGATTCATGCGTCCTTTTATAGTTTCCGGTTTGGCGTTTTTATACGCCGCCGGGACGTGTCAAGGGACAGACAATTGTTGGATATACATTGCTCTGAACAGACATTTTTTGGAAATCGTTTATTTTTTCATGGTACAGACGTATTGCGGAACTACAATTTTAATGACATTTACACACTACCATTCGCCCCTCCCCCTACCCCCAAACCGGTTAAAGTGCGAGAGTAGGACTGTTCGTCGTACGGTACGAGCGACATGTGCACCGAACGTTTTATTCGGGCGGACATAAATTTTTTCGACTTTACTACCATTTCCCCGTGTACGTATATGTATATATATATATATATATCCACGTATAGGTATCCATTTCGGACCTCGGTGAACGTGATATATTATACGCCTATATTAAACTGGGTTTACGGCAAATATATTGGCGATACGGCCGCAATCGGTGGCGTACACGGAAATTTCGTCGACCAACGGAACCCGACAACAATTTTATTATGGGAGAACATAATTAACTGGAATGATTTACATTGGAACGGACATATTAGGTATGGAATCGAACAATCAAACAATATTTGGAAAAATTATTATTGGAAAATAATGTACTGGAATTATAGTTGATTGAAATATTATATTAGACGGGACAGACAATTGTTGGATATACATTGCTCTGAACAGACATTTTTTGGAAATCGTTAATTTTTTCATGGTACAGACGTATTGCGGAACTACAATACTTGGTACAGAAATGTATTAAAAAGACAATACTTTGAACGGACATGTATTGTAATTTTCATATTTTTACCGATACAGACATTTATTGCAATTATAATACATATGGGACATACATTTACTGGAATTACAATATTTGGAAAATACATTTATTGAAATTTTATTATTCTATAAGAAATTGATAAAAAAAAAAATTGATTTATAACTTGTATTTTAGTTTGAATCACTAATGATCATAGATAATTACCTACGCTAACGAGTATTGATAATTTGAATAAAAAAGGGGGATGTGATAAAATGTGACATACATTTGGCTATACCGTGTAACGACAAATGTGCTTATGTCAATTAACCTCTAATCATACACAGATAGTAAATACTATAAACCTATTCCAATAAATGACTGTTCCGAGCAATGATTGTTCAACACTATGTAATTCCATTCAATTATGATTTAAAACCTTATCATTCCATGAAATGTTTGTTCCAAGTAACTATCGTTAAGCACTGTATTCATTCCAAGAAATGTCCGTTCCAAGCAATGATTGTTAAGAGGATGCTATACCCGTATTTTCTGTCTCCGTCCATCTAATTGGCAATATAGCAAAATTATACAACGCAAAATTGAAATTATGGTATTTTGGTTTGATTTAGAGCTTAAACACCTATTATTAAATTTAACGAGAAGAATAATTTTGAGTGAACCTCATGGGCTTTTTATAAAATATTGTCAGAAAAAATAGTTACGGCATTTTTAGTTTTTGATATTTTTAAATAGCTTTAAATTTTTCGTCAGACGATATTTTACAAAATGCTCATGAGGTTCACTCGAAAATATTCCTCGCTTTAAATTTTGTAATAGGTGTTTATACTCTAAATTTAACCTAAACGCCAAAATTTCAATTCTGTATAGTATGATTTTGCTATATTATCTGTTAGATAGACAGAGACAACAAATGCGGGTGTAACATCCTCTTAAGCACTGTGTTAATTCCAATTATTGGTTGTCCCAAATCGTATCATTCCATGAAATGTCCGTTCCAATAAATATTTTTCAAAAGGATATAATTTAACGTTTTAATTTTCACGTAAATATCATTCAAAAATAATAGTTTCCGTACATTGTCATTCCGTAAAATGTCTGTCCCGTATAAAATATTTCCAATACAATATAGCCGTTCTTTTATTATTATACTACATTACAGTATATTAATGTCCTCTTGACAATATATAATTATATATATTCTAAAGGCAAGAGTGACGTAACTCTGTTTGATGGACGACGGATATTGGTCGAGACTGATTTTAAAACACCGTGCTTATATTATCGAAATTAGTTTTGAAAAAGCCATTTATTTTTCAAATTTTTCTCTTTCAATTGCAACCCTGCAATAAGAGTGAAAATTAAAGGTACCTTTTCCGACATGTCGCCAGTACCTATCCGTTTACATGAAAATGATATAAACTGTTTTACAAGAAGCGACAGGTCGACACCGTGACATCAAAATTAGTTTTTTCGCCATCGGAAGATGAAATTCTGTTGCAAGAAATACAGGCCAATTCAATTTTATATGATTTGTCCGATTTGAATTATAAAAATAGTATTATGAAGGATAGTATCTGGAAGAAATATCCCTTAAGATTGAAAAATCTGGTAAGTATACCCAACAAAAATAAATAAATGTATATAAATTTAAATAAAACAACTTGACACGCGTCTGTACGTGGACAGGTTTACGAGTGAACTGAAAATATCTAGTTACCAATGTCGCGCCTTGGAAAACGTACCTCAAGAGGATGATGATATGCCCACATGTTACACCATCATGTACATCATAATGGGCAAATAATCGAAACGTATTAAGTTTTCAGTTTACTTTAAATAATTGTAATTTCCTTATTTGTCAGTATTTTACGAAAACGATAAAGCGTTGTCTCGAAATACTTCTCCTGTAAACAGTGGTGTAAGTGGAATATATTTGCAGGCGGGACTATAAGCTAATCCAAAAAAAGCCGTCCCCTGCACTAGTACCGTAATATTTTTAAAATATTTATATAAATTTAACTTTTAATCCATGTTATTATTGACCTAATTTGTAAAAATATCACTATTATTATGTATAATGTACATACTCTGTGGTTATAACTTTAAAATACGCATATTAATTACCTATATTCCGGCCAAGGAGAGAATGTCTGGAGAACGAAGAAAAATCGAAATAGTTTTTTCTATAATATAGATCTTGCATACAATTTATAACTAAATACCATTTTTTAAACTTTTTTTATTTAATTTTTGAATATTATGTACAAAAGAACAAATTCAGTCTCAACTTTTAATTAAACATTTAAAAATATAAAGGGGACTATATACTAAAGGGGACGCCAAACTTAAACTAAGCAAAGAAGGGGGACGCCGTCCCCTCCGTCCCCCTCACTTTAACCACTGCCTATAACTACTCCATTGTTGACAGGTGTATAAACTTTGAACTGATTTTCATCCATATGATACATTGTGTGTGTTGTGTTTTAACATTTTCGCTATAATGTCAAACAAAAACAGTACATGCGATCATTGTATTATCTTAAAAAAAATCATTTTAATATTTACACGGAATGAGCTGTTATATCAGGATGGACACTGATAAGAAATTACACAAATTCTTTAGACACGTGTTGGAATATGTTTTTACCTTAGTATATAGTCTGACAACGATTTGAATGATTTATGTTTCAACACGATGACAATGTTCGTCAGTATTTTCATGGTAAGACTTAATAATAGTACTATTGGATTGTCTACATGCTAATTAAATTATACAATTTCTAACGAGCAGTAATACTATAATGATGACGTAACATAAATCTAAAATTTGTGACAAGAATACACAGAAGTGCGTCTTTGATTCTGATTTAATTTATACCTACTGTGCGTGCTATTCATTAACACATATTTGTAAAATATTATATAATTGGTTATTATAAATGGCACAATTATCATCAGGGAGAGTTATAAAAATCATTATAATCTCATTGAAAACGTCACAAATTAAATGTGTCAGAGTTTTTTTGAATATTGAAGGTTAAAATTATCTTAGCTCAAATTATCCGCTCACCCACGCAATCACCACAGACTAATATTGTAGAAATACATTATTATAAATTCTAAAAATGTCATTTAAATGTCTAGACGTAATACTTTCCTCATTCCCTTGCATACATAATTGCTTTTGTTAGAAAAAAAAAAAAAAAAAAAAAAAAACTTAAACTTGACATATTATAATTTATAAATACTAATTTTTATAAAAATGTATTACAGCCACATAGAATTTAATAATATCGTTAATTATTAAATGTCCATAGACACAGAAATAAGGTAAATATTTTGAAGGGCTAACGAGCATATATTTTTTTTTTTTTTTTTTTTTGTTTGTTGTATCAAACGGCTTTATTTATTAATCGTATATGTAAAAAAAATTAGAAAATTATAAACTCTAGACCCGGCACCATCTATTTGTGATAGAAATCACAATAGAATATTAAACAATCATAGAATCATTTAAATAGACTATAGGTAGGTATATATAACACTCTTATATTTTTTATTTTCACTAAAACTAAACCATTATAGATGTAATGTAAAAGTGTATTTTCCGTATCGTTTATTGAACGTTACATTACTCAATATACATATTATAGTTACGTAACACAAATTGTGTTACATTTATTTTTAATTTGGAATAATTTAAATGGAAACAAATTATAGTATAACCGACTTAAAGGCTCATACAACATATTAATATTAATAATTAATTTTTTTTTTTTTTCTGTCATTTTATACGGGACACGATAAATTAAAATTGTTGTGGTTTCAACATTTGTTTTCAACCTCTCGTTCTCATTAAATATTGAATTTTCAGAATGCCCGTGACATCCCAAGTGTTCACGTGTTTCGGCGGTCGTATTAATTACATGGAAACTGTTATAGGTTTTCTATGAAAATGTATACATATATAAAATGTTTACAAAATAATAAATAATCATTTTTAATCATTTAAAGTTATATTGGTCGATGGAAAAATGAAAATATCAATAATATTATACGCTTTTATAATTACCATAGTATAGTGTAGTAGTTAGGTATTATAACCAATATAATAATTATTATTTTAATATATAAAAAAAAAATGTATTTCCGTAACATCTACTACACTAGGTACTAACTAACCAGGGCTTAAAACCGGTAACAGGTTTTTCTTAAAAACTGGATAAAAAAATAATTTATTGAGAACCAAAAACCGAATTCTGGTTTCGTTTTTAAATATAAGGAGTGATCATCTGTAACCGGTAATCAAAAATTATATTTTGGGGTTTTAAATTTACCAATAATTGTAATGGAACCAATAATTTATGTTTAAAGTAGGTAACAAAAAATATCGCTAACCCTTCTCAAATGTGTAAAACAAATATTATTATTTATATATTATCTTTTATTATATTATTAATATTATTCTACTATTATCTAATGATTATAAATAAGAGTATTATTGTGAACTATATAAAATGGTCAGCTGATCAACTTATTGGCGATTGTTACAAGCACGGGTATATTATATAGGTTTGGTAGGTACAAAAATGTTTAGAGAAATTTTTTAAGTTATTTATTTTTAATATTTAATAATTAAAAGTGATAGCAGGCACGATTGTAGAAAATTCGTTCATTATTTTACAATTATTATGAATTCTTTATATTTGTGTATTATTAATTTTATTGTTATTTATTTGTGTATTATTATGTTATTCGCGACAATATTTACTTTATCACATAGGATTTATTTTCTAAATTACTTTAATAATCTAAAATATATTCCGGAATAAAAAGGCAGAGACCAAAAAGTTGGACGACAAATAATCATAAATATTATAAAGGTTTTTATAAGTCTATTTAAATTATAATTAACTGTTTTAAACAGCTAATAGAAGCATTTAAAACCGGTAACTAGTTATGAGAAGTAGTCTGGTTTAAACCGAAAAGCGGTTACCCTAAAAATTAGGATGCGGGTTTTAACAGAGACACTGTACTAACCACTTACCTAACCACTTACTTTTTAAATATTCAAACAACCGTTTATCAATATATACGTATTTGTATTTAAAAAACCACTCAATACTATTTACTATTTCTCAACATTTTTCGTCTTTAATTAGTCGATTCTCAGTAGAAAAATGGAATTAAATTGATCAAAAAACATTGTTTTTTCTTATTTTTTTGCCATAATATTAAATCTAAATGTTCTCTAGTTATATTTAATATCTTGTTTAATTAGCATAAGTTAGATGTTTATATAATTTAATTTATATAAAATGAGATAAGTGACAATAGGATATATTAACATGTACCAGTATAACTATGTCAGTATTTCCATAATGTGGGGTCACAACCTAAAGAGTACAATATGATACAGTGGCGTGTCATACATGTGTGCGATGTGTGCAAATGCCACGGGCCCTTGATTAGAGGGGCCCATTATTACTCAACGTCCCAAAAAAAAAAAAAATTCAATTATGTAAGAAAAATTAAAAAGATTGTTCACAATTTCACAGAGTTCTCCTTTTCTCAATCTGATATCAATACATCATTGTCATAAATTTGCATTACATTTAATTATTT
>JAIPRL010007687.1:0-22633 GCA_025469235.1 Pemphigus obesinymphae
TCTTATTAAAGAACTTTGTCAGCCATTGTATACCTAAACTTCCTAATACTTTCCATACTTCTACTGGTACTCCATCCGGTCCCACCGCTTTCTTATTTTTCATTTTTCTCACAGCACTCCACACTTCTTCTTCCCTTATTAAATCTACCATACCCAAATTCCACTCCACCCGATCAATTGCCTCTCTTGGAAATTCTTCATTTAATAATCCCTCAAAATAGTCTTTCCATCTCTTTATCACTTCCTTTTCCTTTGTTAACACCTTCCTATCCTCATCTTTTATACACCAAACATTTCTAAAGTCCCTGGACTGTTTTTATCTTTCTTTAGCCAGCCTGTACACTTCTTTTTCCCCTTCTCTAGTTTCTAACCTCTCATACAACTCATCATATTTCTTAAATTTAGCTTTACTCACTGCACTTTTTGCTGCTTTAGATAAACTTTTATACTCTAAATTAAATTAAAATTAAACCGAATTAAATTCGGTATAATATTATTAAAAATAAATTGGCATTTTTATTTGGTATTTTTACAAAATAAAAAATTTTCTCTATAAAAGGTACATTTTCTTTACGCGTAAGAAAACTATTGGTAAAATAAAAAAATAACCTCCTTAATAAGTACCGAGCTTATTTTTTTTAAAATGCTATCTGACGCCCTGAATACCAAAATTCAGTAGATTTGCCTCTCACGTCATGGTTATTTTATTAAACTTACTGAATAGAATACCAAACATGGCCTTCAGTCCTTAAATTTATGAAAAACATGAATACTACTAACGGTGCTATAATATTTATAAAGCCTGAAATATTAATAGCAGTTTATTTTTACCAACTATATAAAATTTATCATTAAAAAAGCTCTTAACTCTAATCTGCTTAACTTTTATCCAAAAAAATATATAGTCGCAAAAAATGTATCATTAACCAACAGTGGCATCGCTTCAGGTTTAACTAGACGGGAGCAAAGTTTTGACTAGCCCCCTTTACAAATAATAAATTGTTATTCCTCCATGGTTTTTACCAATTACCTTATTTATATGAAATACTTCTTTGAAAACGGAAATAAGGAAAAAAAAAGTCATCAGCTTTTTTTGTATTTTGCTAACAAGATTAGACTATAATTTAATGATTAATATTCCCAACAAAAATGCTCTCTTTGCCCCTCCCCCCCCCCAAAGGCGTCAACCAATATATTATACGTTTTGCTAAGAATCTAAAAAAAATTAGTCAAAATTTTAAAATTATTCATCACTTCCAAAATATGTTTCTAACTATACTCACATCTATGGCCCATCATGAAAATTTTTGTTTTGGATACGGCCCTCGTTCTAAAAAGTTTGACCAATCATGTTCTATATGATTAAATTTAATATCACTCCGGAGAAATGTATGTAACCGCGTACCTTCGATCGCTAATAGTAATATTATATTTTTATTCAAATCTTTGCTTTTAAACATTTGAAACTAAAATTACAATATACTAATTAATCATCAATTATAGATATTCTATAATTATTATACTGAAGTCTGATAGTGAAGCGGACAACCCAACAACATAATTATTATTACGTTCATACTTATTAATTTTCGAATCTTATAGCAACAGCTGACGTGTGAACGGATGTTAACTTTTAAAATAAATAAATAAATTGCAAAAGAAAACGTATTGAATAATACAGTCTATTGGCATTTGTTTATAACTATAAAGCAAAACAGGGTATGTATAAAAACTTCTAAAATCTAGTTAAATGCAGCAGTTTGAACTTTAAACATCTATGGTCGATGAAGGCTACGTATAATATATAAAACAGGAAAATATTATACAGGACAGATATACATTTTTCTTCTTCTTCTTCCTCTGTTATTTAATACTCTCTAAGAGTTTTCGTTGTCATCACGATCCCTCTCCATTTCTCTCGATTCTGAACTAGTCCTTTCCATTCTTGTACACCCATCCTGTTAAGGTCTTCTTCCACAACATACAACCATCTTTTCCTGGGTTGTCTTCGAGGTCTATTTTCCACTGGTTTTCACTCTAGAACTGCTCTGTTTATATCATCCTCTCTTCTTTGCATCAAGTGACCCAACCACTGAAACCTTTGTCCTTTTACGAAGTTGATAACTGATGTCATTCCAATTTTTACCTATAGTTCTTTGTTAAATTTTTTCTCCAAATTCCTTTTTCGTTATCAAAAATTGGTTCCAGGGGTGGATTGGTGAACATTTTCGGCCCGGGAAAATTAATCGAATTGGCCATTTTACAAAATAAAGAACTCAATTTATTTACAAATTACCTTAGAAATAATTTCCAAATTTTTTATAAGCTTAAAGCTAATAAGAAAATACAAAATATTTCCAAAAAAGTAATCCAAATTAAATATTATTAGAGACTTAGATCGTCTATAATTTTTACAGCGATGAAATGACGGCGTGGGAATGTACATAGTATTTTACTAGGTTGGGCAAGTTAACGATATTTTTTAACTCGTTAAGTTAAGTTAATTAAAAATAATATAAGCTAAGTTAAGTTAAAAGTTACTCGTATAGTTTTTTTTATTAACTTTTAAAGTTAAAAGTTAACTTTGAAAAAAAAAATGTAACTTAACTTAGTTAAAAGTTAAAATTTCCTAATTAGGAAAAAAAGTCGATAGACCTATTATATCGTAAAATGGTAAAAAAAGATGGTTATTCTTTACGCTCAAGAAAACTACTCGGGACTTCTTCTGCCTGAAAAAGTGTATACATGTAAAAATAAAAATACAACACGTCATTTCAAAACCCATGCATAAATAAGAAATCAGAAAATAACTTCTAACTGCCAAGATACCTACATTATTGTTTGATTCACATTAATATAGTGTAAAATAAGCAGTACCTACTACTTCAATATATTTTCTATACTGGATGGACATAAATACCAGCCTCCATGTAGTTAAAAAGACCGGGCTCAGCCTAATATTCGTGAACGGCCAACGTCGTGGAGTGTGCGTGAGTGGTACATCGATTCTTAACGATTACGTACATGCTATTCTAGGTACCTACTAAAATTGCATATAGGTACCACAAACATAAGGTTAACACGTTAATTTTCATAAAAAAGTAACTTATTAAGTTAAAAGTTAATCTGAAAAAAAAGTAACGCGTTAAGTAACTTAATTAAAATTAACTTAACTTTTTAACTTAATTTTAATTTTTAACTCGTTAATGTCCAGCCTTGCTAATAATGAACTTCACATGTCACAGTACAACTACTATGTAATCTCTATGTGACTTGAGTTTGCTCACAGGGTATATAAGGTTTGAAGATAACTCGTAAATATATTCAATACAAGTTATATATAAAATAATGATATCGTTAAATATATGATTAAACATTTTAATTAGATATAATTTCATTGTAACCCAAATGGAGAGTGAGATTCGAAAAAAATATGACATTGCCTGTCGAAAAATACTCTTAGTTTATATACTACTGGATCCAGATGAACAAACACGAATTGGAATAACAGGCTTTTACAGACCAGATTATTCGTCGATGTTGATTAGAGGTCCTGTTCCATGGCATTTTACGACACTTATTAAAAAAGAACAGTTATGGCGTAATTTGTATATATTCAGAAAATCTATTTTAATGTTGAATAAAGTGTGGAAAAAGTAAGAGAAATCTTAAGGTGCACTCTGCGTATTTATTCAAGTATTTGTTAATAATCGTTATGATTTTTTTATTGTTCAGGTATTCCAATAGTTATATATTTCCAATAGAAAATTTAATAAAAACTGGTTTACCAATAGAACCAAAGTCTTTGCGAGAATTTTTGGAGAAATCTTGTGAACAATTTCGAGGCAAACTAGTAAAAGAGTACGCTTTATAGTATATATGCATTTTATATAATATATTTGACGTGTTCTGTGTATGACTTAGAAGAAAATATGGTTGAAAATGAACAAAATTATTTGGAATTAGTATAATTAAATTAAACCAAAATATTTCAGTTAACAAATATTTATTTTACCTGGATAAATTCCTAGTTTTAAGAAAAAAAAAATACTTTTAACTTAATACTTTTAAAAAATTCTATTGAAGCTAACTTTGTATTATTTTTCATTAAACAATTATACAAATCATTATAATTAAAATCTTTAAAACTTTTGAAAAATTTTTAATGAATTTTACCACAATTTACTCTATTAAATATTGAATATCATTCAATTCATTCATAATAACTAATAATTATACTAAAATTAATTTCTATTGAAATACAAATAGCGATATCGTGAATATAATTCTCCTTTCCCAATAAGTTTATTTAACTGGATAATTATAAAAACATATATATATGTAAAAAATTAATGTAAGTTTATATAATGAAAATGATATCTAATTATGTTGGTTATTGATTAAGGTTTTAAAACAAAGATTATTAACCAGTTGAGTTAAAAATATGAAAATATTATGTGAAAAAAGTCAATTATAACTTTTTAACTAGTTTTCAAATGTATCTAGTGAATCCGTTCATTTGAAATATTGTAGTTTTAGGATATCAAAGTAGATATCTATATCAGAGTATGTATATACCGAAAGTGATCAGAATTTCATGGATCAAAAATAGTGGGTAAAAACTTTTAATTATTATTAAACTCACTAATTAATCTTTAGCATTAATTTTGCAAGTTAACTAGACTAAATTGTTATACATGACTCGATTTTTACATAATAAATGGATTATGTAAACACATTTAGAAGGGAAACGAACCGTTTTCGTGAGTTGATTTATCTATTTTAATCGAAATTTAAATATACGAGTGTATTCAAAAATACACATTTTTCTAAACTAAGTTAACTTTATATCTTTTAATTTTTAGTTGAAACCTAATGAGATATATTTTTGTTACCTATTATAACTTTTAACTGATGACCCCTTTGGTTGATTGAACATAACTAATCAGAGTTGATTTTTTTCATTAACTTACCAGTTATTTAAGTGTTTGTGCCAAATACGTATATATTTATATTTTGCGTGCAAAAATAGATGGATTGTAGAATGTGCTGAATTATTTGTGAAAACAAAAGATAACTATCGAGATATACTACCAACACCAGGCATAAAAGCATCTAAGTATCAAATACAAAAATTTTTCGATTGTATTGCCGCTACCATGTCCAGACAGTTAAGACAAATCGTCTTCAAGTCTTTAGAACATTTTATGGAAAAAATACTTGAGTACAAGGTAAGTGTTCAATTATGACTTAGAAAATATCATTAAAATATAATTAATTTCTTCCGAATTTTTACTCATTATGTAGATAAGTAATTATAATAAATAAATGTGAATAAACTCAAATCTATGTTGTACATACAGTCATAAAATATTGTTCATTAAAAATTAATAAAATGAAATGTACATATAAATAACATATAGTTAAGGATAGCCAAATTTAAAAAAAAAATAAAACAATTGTAGGCCTTATTTTTTTAGTTTGTAATTCGAGGCTGTGAGTTGAGGTAATCATTTTAATAATAGTTTAATTTTACCACTTTTAATATAATACAGGTATACGATATTATAGGTTTTTTGTACTTTTCATTTTTCTGTTCTATCGTAAAATGTATGGGCTTGACAAAGATTCGTTTCTTTTATTAGAAAAATTCATAATGCTTGAATAATAGACATATTGATTCTAGTCGTTATAAGTCATTTTAAGCCGAATAATTGCTGAAAATGTGTTTTCAAAATGTGTAAAGATTTATTTTCGGTGTCAAATCTCAAACAATAATACTGCGGACTATCTTATTCAAGTATAAAAAATACGACGGATCAAATTCCATCTCTGTATTTCGAAAATATTAAAAATAATTTTCATGCATATTTTCATGTATACACACTATTTTGAATGAAACAAGTCGGCAAGAGAATTCGTACACTGAACTTTTTAATATAAATATAATTTTAGATGGTACTAAAAGTGTTTTTATAATTAAGTCATTTATCAGTTAGATCCGCGATTTCAATTGTACAACAAAAGATATTTTGTGCCGTGATTTTTGCAAAAACCGAATTCGTTGTGAATATAGAGTTTTTTTTCCAGGTGGGTAGAAGATTTGATGAAAATTTCATCATTTTTATGCAATTTGTGTCATAGGTATTACATTGGTATTAAGAATTTTCTGTTTTCTGAATTCCCCGAATTTTCATATCGTTTCGAAAAATAATAATTTTTTGCTACACAAAAATCGTCCATTAAATACATACGAAAGCCTCATATTCTCTTAAGAGAACGTCACACTATATGTACAAAAACATGTTTAACAAAAAAATAAAGGTATTTTAAAATTATTTTGGAGGTATTACCTATTATAAAAAGTACAAAGAATAACATTTTGGAGATAATTTCAACGGTGTTTCAAGGTATTTTAATTATACATTATATTCAAAATTATATGTACAAAGAACCTTATTTTTAACTTTTTTTAAAATTACATTAGCTTTTTTAGTAATTAATATTTTTGTAAATACCGATGAGATTATTTCCAAAAGATTATTCTTTATATATTATATTATGAAAGGCATTTTAATTCTAAAATTATTTCAAGAGATTTGGACATTTTTATAGTAATAAAAATCATTTGTATGGCATAGTCATAAGAGTAATATTATAAAATGTAAAATAACAACACTAATAAAACTACGGATCGTTATAACATATATTATTTTGTTATTTACTAATAATTATGTTTTTTTACTGTGTGATAAATGTCTTTTTGAGTATAGAAAAACACCATAGATATTTTTTAAAAGTTGTACTTAAATATTCATTAAATATTTAATAAAAAATATACTTGAATATCTAAAGATATATTTCCCATCGAGTACGAGTGGATACATTTTGAGTCATTTCAACCACTGAATTTATGATTTTAATATATAGAACGGAAATGTAATGGATAACGAATACAGAGATAACATGTTCATAAATTTACCACTTTTTGTTTTGAAAGCAGTACCTAGCCCTAATTCAATTGAAATAGCATTCGAGCCAACTCGAGAAGACTGTTTAAATCTTTTATTATCAATTCCACGAAAAATAATTAAAGCCGTAGAAGATATTCCAAGAGTAGAACAACTATTAATAAAAGGTAATGTAATAAAAATATTAGATATGAATGTCAGATGATTTTTTAGCTATTTTAAGTCCAAAATGGTGACTTAAAATATTTCAAAATTTTCGGCCACTTTTATTGGGGTTTGTGGGCTCAAATATTACACAAATTAGGACAAACATAAAGAAGGATATTTTTTAAATTAATGAAATTTTCTCACGAATATTGATTGAGCGATCAAAGTGGATAAGTTCATCGTAGTTTGAAAATTAAATGAATATAATTTTTTTTTTTTTTCTCAAATTTTAAATTTTCTCGTTATTTTATTCTGGATACTCAAGCTCAACTATTAAAAAACGAGAACAAACATGAAGAAGAATATTATTAAAATTAATGAAATTTGTATATAGAATTGATGATTGAAAATACATAAATTCATTGGAGTTCGAATATGGGATAAAATAAATATATATATATTTTTTAATTTAAAATAAAGATAATTTGTAATTGATATTCAAGTATGTTTTCTTTTAGTAAAATAAAAAAAACCAATAATTTTTCTTTTCCCGTTTTCAAACTACGACAAATTTATTTATTTTGATCCTCGATTTTATAAAACAAATGTCATAAATTTTTTAAATATTCTTCTTCTTGTTTGTCCTCTTTTTCTGTATTATTTGAGCTCACACATCCCCCAAAAATAGCAAGAGAATTAAAAGTTAATGAAAGAAATACCTAATTATTTTCATCTCATATTTAAATTATGATGTGTTTATCAATTTTTATCCATCGATTCGATTCTATAAAAAAAATATGTCAAATATTTTAAAAATGCCAATTTTGTTTTTCCTCAATTGTGTCATATTTAACCCCGACAAAGATGGCTGGAATTTGAAAAAGTGTAAGCCGCCATTTTGGACCCAAAAAATAAAAAAGTCGATGTTGGATTGAAATCCTAAAAGCTTAGGTAGATTACACCATTATTTGATCCGGAATGCTCTATATATTGATCAGTATAACATATAACTAAAAAACAAAATACAAAAATTCTAAATTATTTCACGTTTTACAGATTTTCAAGGTGATCCTACTTTGGTATTGGAAAACGTAAATGAATCGGATGAAAGTATAAGAAACATGTTAATTGAAGTTGGCAATATTTTAGAAAAAAATTTTCCGGGGCCAGAAGCCTACGTCACATACTACAAATCGTATTCCTATTTATTGAATGGCACTGAAGTTGAACAATTAGATGCATTTTTCGCAGCCGAACCATTTCCATCACTAAATGTTAGTAACCTAGTATTAAAATATTACCTATACATATATACAGTTAAATTGATAATTATTATTAATTATGTTATTTCCAATATGAATTCAGGACTTTAATATATGGGTCATAAAGTACGGGGCTATAGACGATGATATTCTTAAGCTTAAAAACCAAGTAGAATTAAATTTAATAATTTTAGATGTTTCTGAGGTTCACAAAAATCTAAGGAACATGGTTAAAAGTTTGAAGAATAGGATTATTGATAATTATATGCATTTAACCCAACAAAGTATTTCTGGGTAAATTCCAACACATTATTTTATAATACGAGATATGGTAGTATCTATTGAAATAACCTAGTATAATTTCAGAATAAATAGTGCATTTAAAGCGATATCTGTCAGGTCTTCAGAATTACCTGACTCCACCGAAGATTTAGTAGAATTGGGTGAATATGTGAGTGAATGTCGAAATTTTACTTTAGCGAAATTATCAGAACAAATGAAGACAGTCGGAGAGTACATTATGTTCCTTTTTGATCATACAGAATTCGACGGTAAATTTATAATTCTATTCGAGCACACTTAAGAATATGTACTTGTTAAAAACTACAAATATAAATAGGCACATTATAATATATACCATGTACATATAAATATATATACGTAAATAAACTCAAATCACAAAATTAAGGGAGGTGGGTGTGAAAATATAAATTATATTGACAGTTGAATCATTTACAAGTACAGAACGTTGAAAGGTGAAAATGTCGACAAATATTATAATATCAACAGTTATGAATTGTCGATAAATAAAATAAAATAAATATTATAGAATATTTTATAAATAAAAATAGAACATAGTCATAAAGAATTAAAATTTCAAAAAAGTTATAATTAGAAAATTAATATTATACATTGGATATAAAATATTAAATTATCAAAAACTTATAATTAATGAAATAAATATTGAAGGATTAATGTATTATAATATCATAAACTTAGAATTATGCGTATATTTCATTATTTTTTTTATGTTTTAAAATTAAATTTGTTGTTATAATGCCATATCGTATTCTTCTTAAAAAAATGACGACCACTTGATGTCATATCTCTTACGCATGGTGACAATTAAAATTATTTACTATACGAATACTATTTATTTTATTGTCATCTTAAGGTATACATAACAGTGCTAGTATTATTATTACAAAATTACATAATATTATTACGTTTGAAAAAATTATAATAATTATACGAGGGTTGTCCCAAAATTAATGCACAATTTGCTCTGAATAAATAAGTTTTCATTTTAAACTAAATACAATATTATAGACCTTCGATATAATCTCCCTGCTTGTCTATACACGATTGCCATCGTTTCGGGAGCGCTTGAATGCCGCATAGGACGCCATCTTTATTGAGTTCACGGATCCTTCGTCTTACTTCTTCATTTAGTATATCTAAGTTGGGAAAACGGATCCCTCTAAGTGGTTCCTTCAATTTTGGAAATAAATCAAAGTCCGGGGGACTTAAATCTGGCGAATACGGTGGGTGTTTGAGGCGTTCCCAGCCATATTTCTCCAAAAGAGCGACGGCTGGTGCTCCGATATGCGGTCTCGCATTATCGTGCAATATGGACACACCATTTTGTAACATTCCTGGTCGCTTTTTACGGATTTCTGGTCGCAATTTTTTGGCAAGGAATGTTTTGTAATAATCCCCGGTTACACTACTGCCAATTGGAACTCGATCAGTGACAATTATCCCAAGTTTATCGTAAGCAAGAATCATCATTTGTTGTCTTGAGTAACCATAGAGGGTCGGCCAGAACGAGGGTTGTTATCAATACTTATACGACCATCACGGAATCGCTGATGCCATCTTTGCACCGTACTACGATCCACAGTATCCGTTCCACACACTTCATTTAACGCGGTATGAATTTCAGGCACTGTTTTACCACGAATCGTTTCGATTTTAATGTATGCGCGTTGCTCAAAAACAGAAATGTGAGCCGACGAATTGTTCTCACTTTCGTTATCGCTCTCACATATCATTATACTTTACTAAAACAACTAAAACTGAAAACGCACGTGTTCGTTAGACTTCAAGCTACAAACTGATACTAAAATCAGCTGATAATATCACATTGCAAGACAGCTAGAACGCGCTGTGCATTACTTTTGGGACAACCCTCGTAGTTTAGGTATATTTATTAAAATTTTAATTTTTAGATATTTTTACCAGTTGACGTTTCATACTTTCGACCGTCCACGTTTCGTACTAGAACCTATAATTGATACACTAAAAATGTCGTGACTCCCAGCGTTAACTAAATATAATTTTAAATTAAAACTTAAATATTAACATTTGTGTAGATTATGATATTAATTTGCTGTCACGAGTATATAGATGGCCTCAAGAAATTGAAGCATTTTTAGAATTAGCCACGAATAGAGTTATTCAAAAGAAAGCAGAAGTTGAAGCACAATTAAAAATTAAAAAGGCTCAATTTGATATCGAGTAAATAGATTAAAATAATTTATAAAATTGTAATCTTTAAAATAACTGTTCAATAATCAAATATGGAAATTTGTATGGTAATATTCAATATGCAACAAAAACGAAATGTGTTAAACATTAGTTATTACATTTTTGCATTTTTAATTCATTGGCATATTAACTCTACCTTTGCTGTGGATGTGTGCACATGTCAAAGTAAAACACATTCTGTGTGCTTTGGATACGTAGTCGTTAAAAACATTTAAAATAATTGGTACATCATGAACAATTAAATACGTGTTAACCATAAGAGAATGAACTTTTAAATTTAATAAAAAAATTAATAAATCGCTCTCCCTTAGTTATAACTTATGAGCGTTTATTTATTTTAGTTTTTCACTTTCATAAAATACTTCACCGATATTAAAAATATATCATTTCTAAATTCACTTACAAAACTACGTAATCGACTACTTACAGAATATATTGCTTTCGGATGTTTAAAATTTAATAGTCACTGCTAAAATTAAAAATTTTTAAAATATAGTTTAAAATTGTGTATGTGAAATGACGAAAAAATTTCACTACTGATAATAGTTTCTTTTCCAATTAATACGTTGATCGTAAATTTCGATCTATACGTTAATGTGAATTTAATGTATTTTATTGGATTTTCGTAGGATACAATTTATAAATATATTATTCGATAAGCGTGTATATCGGAGTAAATTTGTAAAAGCGTATGTATTTGATATGCGGTAAATTTAATCACAACAAAAACCCTCAAATAATAATAATATAATTATTTTTAAAACTGCAAAAATTTTCTGTGAAATTAAAATTTCAAGAAAAATTAACTATAATATAAACATAAATATCGTAAAATTATACAAAAAAATGCTTTCATAACTAAAAAACACCTAAAAGTGTAAAATTAATTTTATATAATAAAATATATATTAAAATAAAAAATATATATAAAATCAAGGAAGAATGAAACCAGTTCTTAGCTAAAATAGCATTGTGTAGGATTAAAGAAAAAATAATACAAAAGCTATCAATATACTATCATTCCTATCTCTATTTATTATTAATTTTATTTTTTGTATGTAGTTTTCTCTTTTTTGACGAACTTGTATTGGCAATCCCCACCCGGAGATCCGAATGAGGGACTATCTTACCTCCGGAATTATTTACCTCTACAATCGTCATTTCATCATTATCCTCAGGAAAGTTAATGCAGTAGTTTCCTCTTATTTTCTGCATCACAGTTGGTGAGCCATTATTTGAACTATCTTCAAGCTGACTTCACCATATCCTTCATTATCGTTGGTTCTGCTACAAAATTTGCCAATAGTCGGTAGTAGCAGTTGTTGCTTCTTTCCGCTATCTTCTTTTAATCGCCTCTTAAGATAAGCAGAAATTACTGTGGATCTATTATAACCCCGGACCCATGCGAGAATCGTTCTATGTAGGTATTGTAATATTTCTAATTGGTAGTAAAAATATGTCTAGAGATATTCTTCTGTTTGTTTTGTGAATACTCAAGACTATTAATGTTATTTTGTATATGTACACAAATTTTATATTTTTCATCATTGGTTATGCTTTTTGTATTGCCAAATCATAATATTATTAAAAGACAAGTAATGCATTGTTTAAAACTTATGAGTATGCTTATAGTATTTTAGAGAACTATATATATTTGATTAATGAATTATCATAAAGTAATTAATATTTTTTTACGATTAACGATATGAATTTTTAGCTTTAAAAACCATTTTAAGATGCTGGAAAATATAAAAAGACGAGATCCGCCAATATTAACTCGTGATGAAATTTTAGTAGCAACTGAAGACGTGGAACGTGTATCTAATTTTCTTAAAGAAGATATTGCTGTAGCAAAGGTAATAGTGGTGTACACAAATATAAGTAATACAAATTATCGTTATTTCTAATAAAATTCACCCGACGTACATTTGAGGATAGAATGGTATTATTGTTAATATATTGTTTAGCATTGTATTTATAAATATTTTTGCAATATCTGACACTATATAAATGTGTTATTTTCATAAAGTTGAAAAACTTATTATGCCTTGTTATAAAGTTTATTGGGTAGAGTATTGAGCATTATATATACCTAAAATTCAAGTTAAATAATGGATTCGGAAGTGGGTACTACCTGTGTGGAAAAATCTATCGCAAAGGTATCGAATAAATATCACGTTGTTGTATGCGAAGTTCTAAATTATGATGCCAATTACCAGGTTGAACAATGTTCTGAATAAGAAGTTATAAAGTAGCTTACCAGAACGTGCGCATCGAATAGAAATTAAGTTCGCAAAGACATATGCCTCTTGAACAACTTACCTCTCAAATAACCCACGAAGGAGTTTTGTTATAAATTCTCATAATTGTCATAATGTTGTTTCTAAGAGATTTTTTATTTACTATACGCAATAATACCTCAAAGAATAGCTTATGGTACTTATATTAGTATATTATTTTATAATGCTCAAATTTTGTAATTTGAAAATAGTTTGAATTTCCATATGTACAATTAGGAACAATTAGAATAATTATCTATTATTTAATAAATTGAATGAATAATAAATCAAAAAAAAAAATAATAACAAAATTAAAATTATGTTAAAGAAATAAATCTTTATTCTTTTTTATAATTAAAAAAAATTTCCAACATAGTATTGATTTTAATTATAATAAACATAATAATTATATAAATATATATATCAAGATTGTAAAAATTAAAAAAAAAAAACACTATAATAATATAAAAATATTATTATTGTATATATTTATATTTTAATATAATATATTAAAAGAGTAATTACATATTTACAATCAAGAAATATGAATCAAACATATAATATCAACTTACTTTAGAAACTTAAAAGAAAGAAAATTATCCTTTAATTTGTTTAATTATATGTGGAAGAAACATGGGTATTTATTTTATATTAATTATATTAGATATATTAACAATTTTACTAGTATAAAATACCTAATAAAATTATAAATGAGACATTTATAAATAATTCAAAATATAATTATTCATCATAATATAATATAATCACTTGTTTTTGAATGTTCATTTCGTAAAATTAAAATATAAAAATTTAAGCACTTAAATTAAAATTTTTTAATTAAAAGTACATTAAATTATATAAAGTTATTATTGATTCATGGTATGTGATAACGCAACTAGAGGAGTATTTATGGGTGATAAGGAATTATTAATTAAAAATATGTATAATTGTATAGACGTTAGAATTATACTTCTAGTATTATACTTTAGAACTATACGCTATTAAATTTTAGATTACCCAGACCTATGTAATTAATAGGTAGGTGTCTTAGTATATTAATATTATACAAATATTTTACAACTTTAAAGATAAATAAACCTATTATAACTATACAGGTACGTAGCCAGGATTTTTTCTACTAGGGTTCATAATTTTGTAGGTCTCTCTTTGTTGATGAGTAAAAAAATCCAGTCAGTAAGGGATGGAAGCAGTTAGTGGATAATGGATATTATGCTGAAAAATGAAATCTTCAAATGAAAAAATTTGTAAAAGGTTTTTGAAAAATGTATAGCGTAATGTAATTATAATATTAATATTAATAATAATATTAATTATAATATTATAATTGAAAAAATATATACTCCTATTTTTTGGAATTATGAAGAAATAATTTGTCATTTTTCCCTGGTTTAATGTTTGTGTAATAATGTCGTCCTATTTTTGAAAAAGTAAAAAAAAACCTTTTAAAAGTACTATACTGATCACATTTATTGCTGGGGAAATGAGTAGTTATATTTATATCTTACAGTAACAATTGGATTATAGATGTACGCAAGGATCTAGTAAATTGTGCTATTACGGCACCTAAAACATATTCACAATTTATATGTTATAAAAGCATTTAATGGGGCTTAATGCGAAAATTGATAAAAGATAAAAGAAATAAATACTTAAATTAATATTTTAGAAATGAACACTTTTCATATGTTCTTCTATCGAAAAATAACCACAATATCCAAAGTTTTCTTAAATGTATTTCTCTCCTCTATCATTCTGATTATTCCTATATGTTACATTGCGATAAAAACAAGCTTTGCTAGGTAGATATCTATTATTAGTTATATTTGCTAGTTAAATTTTTTGCCGCATATGACACAAAATCCTATGCAAACCTGGTAAAACTAATATAATAAGAAATACAAAAAAAAATCACATATAGGTAATGACTAGAATAATTAATAACTTATAACTTATGAATATTTATAATGTTTTTTTTTTTTTTACTGCAAGCAAGTATAGGTTACATTATATACAAAACTTCTATAGGTAATCTAAATGGTTTAAAAACCGGGGAAGTACACTTAAAACTATTGACTTTTTAAGGAGGTCCGGTTTTATCAGGTCTCTGCCTTAGCTACATGCCTATACAAATAACTTATTAAATTTATATTGGTATAAATATTGAACTATATTTAAAATTGTATTATATAAATACATTTTGGAATATTGTAGTGCCAATATTTAAAAATATTTGCACCCTTAAGATGTATTTCTCTGTATTTAATTGTACCTATGATGAAATGGTGTAACGTGTTCCTATATTGATTATTGTGTTTCATAAAGATGAATAAAAAAGTACATAGTGGAAATGTCCGTGAGATCTACGGTGTATTAATTGTGATAACAAGACTATGAACAAAATAAATAAATATTTTCTATAGATTTTATTCCAAAGATTTCATAGAATGTTATAACTGTGTGAAATCTATGAGATATAATGTTAAATATTTGTCGTAATCTTCAGTTATATAAAAATAGGGTCATATAATTTATAACTTGTATATTTATTTTCTCACTGAGACTTTTAAATTCCATCTCGGAGATTAAAGTTCTTCTAGTGTGTGCATGAGGATATAGCATCGATATTAAAGTCACAATATTGCTCACAGTTATGTAGGAAATAATTTTTTTTTAAATTAACTCCTAACTTGCTTTTTTATGTAGTTGATGAAATTACTTGTTTTAGAACACATTTTATATACAAAAATACTAATTTAAATATAATTATTACAATTTAGAATATAAACCACACAGAAAAACTTTTGGATATTGAAGTTACCTCATACATCCAACTTCATACAATGATCGCAGCTTGTGAACCATTTGACCGATTGTGGCACATCGTTCGTGATTTCGATCATTTCTACGATATATGGTTTAGTGGTAAATATCTATTATAGAGAATATTGTTACATACTATTATACCTAAAGCAAAAAATCACAAGCTTTTAATGAACATTAGGGTCTTTTAAAAATCTCAACGCTTACGAAATAAAGGATATGGTTGAAAATATGTGGAAAACCCTTTACAAATTAGCTAGAACACTTCAAGATTATCCTGGCTCAAAGAGAGTAGCAGAAAATATGCGTGCCAAGGTAGATGATTTTAAAAAGTTGTTACCCGTATTGGAGACGATTTGCAATCCTGGTATTCAAGCTAGACATTGGAAAGAGGTAACTGAATGCACATTTAACTTACTGTTACTAAGTGTAATGGCTAAAGTAATAATCTCAAAAATATATATGTTAACTAGATAAGCGACATTGTCGGTGTAGAAATACATCCAACCGATACATCAACTCTGTCAGATATGATTGATCTCGGTTTACTGAATTTTGTCGATAAACTCGAAGGAATTAGTGGGAATGCTTCTAGAGAATATTCTCTTGAAAATAATCTTCGAAAAATGAAAGACGATTGGGCAAATATTGAGTTTGAATGTACTGCATATCGAGATAGTGGCGTAAGTATATTAACCTCGTTAGACGATATTCAGGTCATGTTAGACGAGCATACAGCCAAGGCCCAAACGATGCATGGATCAGTTTACATAAAACATTTCGAAGAAGAAATGGATGCGTGGGAAAAAAAATTACTTTCCATGCAAGAAATATTAGAAATATGGGTTTCTGTAAGTATTGAAATATTTAACATTAAAATTAAATACATATTTTAATTTATTCGCCTTATATTTTACCATATTATGTTGTTTATCAATTATTAGTTCCTCTAATGATTAGAGTTTTCAATAATACTCATTTTCATACAAATCAAGTTTCTTGAATATTTTTTAAAAAATTTATATACTATTATATTTATATAAAAATATTTTCCTATTATTAATGTATATAAGGTAATTAACAAAAATCTCTAGATAATTTATGAAATTAGTAAGTATATACGTAATATATATTATTATTTAGTAAAGACACATGGACGTAAAGAACTTTTTCAAAACAATACAAATAATCTAACAAATGCATAAATAGTCTACACAAATTTTAATCTGACTAACCATTTACTTATAATTTCTAATTTACTAAGAATTATGTTTTAAAATCAACTTAAAACCAAAATAAATAAATAAATGTATGAGTATTATTAATTGCTGTAATCGAGTAGTCGAAATGCGTATTTCGGTCCCCGGTTCGACTCCCAGGTAATAAAAAAGGTAGCTAATGAGATATTTATGCTATGGTATCTGATTTCTAGTGGAAGAAGGCCATTAATTACCATAATTAATAACTCATATAACTCAATAACTCATATAATTATAATATGGTCTCTATGTTTGCGGTAGCTATAAAAAACCATCTTCGACTCCTCTAATATTTGAAGATCAAATTTTAGCATGTTAGAGTTTGGAAAATAAAAGGATATAAAATGTTATTTTTTACATGAATATTATTAATTATAGGTGCAAGGAATTTGGATGTACTTGGGTCCAATATTTAGTTCAGAGGATATAAATCGTCAAATGCCAGAAGAAGCTAAAAATTTTAGGGCTGTTGATGCGATTTGGCGTAAAATTATGATCAATACCGTTAACAATAAAAATGTTCTTGTAGCTACAAATTACCCGAATATGTTACATTTGCTCAAAAATTGCAGCGTCATGTTTGAACAGATACAAAAAGGTTTAAATGAGTATTTGGAGAAAAAACGATTTTTCTTTCCACGGTATTTTTAATTATTGTGCTCATAATTAACATAAAATATTTAAAACTTCTTCGTACATTATAGGTTTTTCTTTTTATCTAACGATGAACTCCTGGAAATTTTATCTGAAACTAAAGACCCATTACGAGTACAGCCGCATCTTAAAAAATGTTTCGAAGGTATTTCTAAATTAAACTTCACAAAAAAAGTGGAAATAATAGGAATGATATCTGCTGACGGTGAAGTAGTTTCCTTAAGTGGAACAATTTATCCTGCCGATGCTAAAGTATGAGTTATGTACACCATTAAAACGTAAAGATGAAATTAATTATTATTTATATTGTAGGGCTTAGTTGAAAAATGGTTAATTCAAGTTGAGATTTTAATGATGCAATCAATTACTGATATAATTAATAAAGCAACAAAAGAATATTTAACAACTCAACGGGCTGAATGGGTATTGAAGTGGCCAGGAATGGTGGTATTATGTGCTTCAACTATAAATTGGACTACAGAAGTGGAGGTCGCTATTGAACAAAAATCACTTTCCGTTAGAGAAATATTTTAATATTAAAATCAATAGTTGTCATTAATGACATGTGTTTAATTTTAATTATTATTTTTTTAAAATTTTTAGAACTATTTGATAAAAAGTAATAAACAAATAGACGATTTAGTGAATTTAGTGCGTGGTACATTAAGCAAAGGAGAGAGGGCAACAGTATGTGCTTTGATAGTTATAGATGTTCACGGTAATTTTGTCTACAGATAAACAGTAAATTAAAATAGACCTTTTTATAATACATTACAATATTATATATTTAAGCCCGCGATGTCGTTAAAAGTTTTATTGGTCTAAAAGTATCTAATATTCGAGACTTCAATTGGATCAGTCAACTTAGGTATTATAATAGAGATTCAAAAACTACCGTTTCGATGATAACTACCACCTTGGACTATGGAAACGAATACCTGGGCAATACACCAAGATTAGTCATCACTCCATTAACAGATCGTTGTTACAGGTAAATAAAATATTTATTTTATACAATTTATTTAGGTTATGCAATAGTTATTGTAGAATAAAAAATATATACATATGAAACAGAACACTTATGGGTGCACTGAAATTACATCTTGGTGGTGCTCCAGAAGGTCCAGCTGGTACGGGAAAAACTGAAACTACAAAAGATTTAGCTAAAGCAGTAGCCAAACAATGTGTCGTATTTAATTGTTCAGAAGGACTTGACTTTAAAGCTATGGGCAAATTTTTCATGGTTTGTAAAACATAATTACATATAATACAAATATTTTGTTATGTCTTATAAACCTAACGATGCAGACCTTGAAAAGATTTAAAATTCCAATTCGTTTTGCTAAATAAAAACAAATCTAACTATATAATGTAAAATTAAATGTATCCAATTTTCAATAATATTACTAAAACAATGTAGTTATTACTTTTATAGACAAATAATTGTAATTGTAAAATCTAATAATTATTAACATTTCTTTTACATGTTAGGGAATAGCTCAAGCCGGTGCATGGGCATGTTTCGACGAATTTAACAGAATTGAAATTGAAGTATTGTCGGTTATTGCACAGCAAGTTAGCACTATACAGATGGCATTAAAAGCCAAAGTTGAAAAATTCATTTTTGAAGGCTCGGAGTTAACTTTAAATCCTACTTGTGCTGTTTTTATAACCATGAACCCAGGGTAAGGTTCAATAAAATAAATGATAACTCTAATGTAATTAATGTTAAATTAATTAATGTTCATTATTTACATGAAATTATTAAAAAAAATTTATGAACATTTTATAAAGGCCTTTCCAAATTTTAATATTTTATATTGATCTTTAAATAAAATTATATCATCATAGATATGCTGGACGACAAGAACTACCAGATAACTTGAAAGTTTTATTCCGTACAGTTGCTATGATGGTACCAGATTATGCTATGATTGGTGAGATATCATTATACTCAATGGGTTTTGATGACGCTAGGAGGTATGCAATTTTATTTTATAAACTTTTCAGTCAGATAATCTGAAAAATTTCTATTTTTAGTCTATCGGTAAAAATAGTAGATACATATAAATTATGTTCGGAACAATTATCATCCCAATCGCATTACGATTACGGGATGCGAGCAGTAAAATCTGTGTTGACATCTACAGAAAATCTGAAAATTAAATTTCCCAGTAAGAATGAAGCACAAATTGTATTAAGAGCTATATATGATGTGAACATGCCGAAATTCTCGTCAGAGGTATATTTTATAATCTATATGCAACGAATAACTTCAAAACAATATGACCGGATATGTTTCATCAGGATATATTACTTTTTGTTGGTATATATGGAGATTTGTTTCCTGGCGTCGAACTTATAGTACCAGAAAGAGATGAACTCATAAATAAAATTAAAATTAACTTGGCAAAAAGAAACTTACAAAGTACAAGTTGGTTCATTGACAAAATAATACAAGTATACGAGATGATATTAGTTAGACATGGGCTTATGATTGTCGGTGACCCATTATCTGGAAAAACTTGTGCATATCAGGTATAATATATTATTTTCAGAACACGTGAAGGAATTTAGGATGTAACATGGTCATTTATTTAAGGATTTTACTGACATTTTCTTATCGATTTACATTTACGATTTACGATTATTATATGTATGAATTATCAAAAAAAGAAAATTCATTTTAATATAATCATTTTTAATTAAGAAAATGTTATGATGCGATTTTTTTTTTGTATACTTTTTTGGGTAAGCAAAGAATTTTTTTAGTACAAAGACATCTCTAATCTAGATAGTACTTTAAGGAAATAATTTTTCATCCGATAGATAAAGAAAAACAACCAAAAAAATAACTAAAAATCAACTAATTTAACAAAATAAATTTTCATTATAATAAAGAGGTTAAAAATGAATTTTAAATATGTAAATATGCAAAAATAATATAAATAATATATGCAAAACATATTACGGAATTAATTAATTGGAAAGTAATTTTATGTATATGTTACAGTTAAAACTCGAAATCTAGTCAAAACTAGTTTCCACAAATCCCTATAGTCAATTCTAGTTTTGACTAGTTATAACTAGAATTAACATTTAACTTAATTAAACATTAAAACTAGTTTTAACATTGAGGGTCTTAGTTAATTCTAATTATAACTAGTCTAAACTAAAATTGATAAAGGGATTTGTGGAAACTAGTTTTGACTAGTGAAAACTAGTTTTGATTGATTTCGGGTCTTAACTGTAACATATATATATATATCTTTCTAAATGCAGTACATTTTAATTTTTGCAAACATTTTAGTTATTTTGTTTTAGGTTTTGGCGGAATCATTAGGTGATTTACAAATAGAACATAAAGCTACAATGAAAGAGTTTAAAACTTTATATAAAATTATCAATCCAAAAGCTATTACTCTGGGACAACTGTATGGATCATTTGACGGAATCTCGCATGAATGGCATGATGGTAAAATAATGATTTTTTTAAACAAATAAATATAAATTATTTAAAATTTTAGGAATTTTAGCAATCATATTTCGCGACTTTGCGAACAACCCATCAAATGAACGTAAATGGGTTGTGTTTGATGGACCTGTCGATGCAGAATGGATAGAAAATATGAACACAGTATTGGATGATAACAAAAAACTTTGTTTAATGTCTGGAGAAATTATTCAAGTATATTATTTTATGAAAAGTTAAGAATTTATTATGAATTGTCATACTTTATTTTCACTTAAACATCGTGTTATTTTCTACTGCAGATGACTAATAAAATGAATATGGTATTTGAGCCTGCTAATTTAGAACAAGCTTCACCTGCTACAGTATCTCGCTGTGGTATGATATACTTAGAACCAAAACAACTAGGTTGGCGTTGTTTTTGGACGTCGTATAAACAAGTTATGGGGCCTAAAATCTTGCCAGACCTTAAAGTCATGATGAATGATATGATCGAATGGCTGGTTCCAGCCATATTTGATTTTGTGTATAGAAATTGCAGTTTATTTTTATCTACATCGGAAAATCATATGTTTAATGTATGTATTTTAATACCAATAAACAATTTTAAGTACACGATGCATAATATTTTTATAGTCTTTTACCAGGTTGATAAATTGTTTTATTAAAGAAGAAAATACAATTGGGATTACAACTATATGGTTAGCAAACGTAACAATTTTTTGTTTGATTTGGAGTCTTGGTTCAACAGTGAAGTCTGAAAGTAGAGATAAATTCGACTCATTTCTTCGACAAATCGTTTATGGCAATATACCCCAATATCCTAAACCAACTACTTTCAAGGTATTAAAAAGCAACCTTTTCCCAGAAAACGGTACAGTGTACGACTATGTATACGATAAGAAAAATTATGGGTCTTGGATTCTATGGTCTGAAAAATTAGACATGAAAAGAATACCACCAGACTCTAAGGTAAAGACAAATCAATTAAATTTAATCTAGACTTGGACTAATTAACATCATCAATTATTTATTATTATTATTATTAATTATAAACATAAATACTATCTGTGTTTGCGCTAATCAACAATCATAATTAATTATACTGCCGCGTCGTGTCCACCATATCGCGGTTTTATTTTTAGTAATGGCATACGCACACACATGCGAAAATAATCGCTCGCGAAAAACAAACAAA
>JAIPRL010007688.1:0-22630 GCA_025469235.1 Pemphigus obesinymphae
AAAAAATGGTTCCTAAACATAACTGACCCCTCCGATTTACAAATCCTAGCTACTCCATTAATAATACCTACTTACTACCTAGTTTAAAAATAAGAACCTATTAATTTTTACATAATATTTAATATTCTTGATTTTTCCCAAGTTTAGAACAACACAATTTATACTACTGAGCACTATTCGGGAATTTTTTTTTATGTCGGCATATTAGTAAGTCGTCTTTGCCCTAGTCTAGCAAAAACTGAAATGACGCCACTGCACTGGATACCGGCATAAAGTTTTGTTCGTAGTTTTTCTTTGATAAAACATGATGGAGTGAGTGTTCCGAATCCGTCCCCCCGGCTAGCCGAGCGGTGATGAACGGAGAATGGTCTACAGTGGACACATCCCCAGTTTTTTTTTTTAAAAAAAAGATAAAATTTTTAATCTGTGGTATCGGGCCGGTATATGTTTTTCTTAACATTTTTGTTGTGTTTATCCCGCATTTAAAAATTGTAAAAAGAAAAAGGAAAAAATGTAAATGTACAAAATAATGTATAAATTATATAGTATGTCCATTGTACACAGGCAAAATTTTGTTTATTTTTTTTTATATATTATTATTTTTTTGTTCTCTCTTTATATTGGAAGGTTTTATGACTATTGTGCTTTCCTTCCAATAAAATCAAAATAATTAAACAATGAATAAATTTAATATAATATAGAATTTTTTTTTTTTATTTTATTTATTTCATTTTATAACGGTCACCTTGAACTTCACATTTATACACGTGTACCCATACCCATTACATGGAAGCTCAGTTTTGGTAATGACGAAAATCTACGACGCTCCAACCTCGGTCCGTGGTTGGCGACCCTACCTATAACATGGTCCGTCAAATGACGCTCGTCCATACCATCGGAAAATACGAGACGTTACAAAATGTAACTTAGGTACTCTTTTAGATTTTGCGTGAAACGCATTTTTTAAAACTACTGAAAAATTATGTAAAAGTAAGGAATACAAAATCGAAAATTATTATTTTATCGTAATAAATTAGAAAATAGTGAATCATGTATGTTTATTATTGGATTTTATAAAAAATGTATTGGTAATTTTCAAACTAATAAAGGCATTCGATGCGCAATTCGTTAATCGTTGGTAATATGTTAGCCGTTGCACGTAATTATTTTTCATATGTAAATTATTAATGCGAATTAATTTTATTAAAAATAATTATAAATTGCTATTTATTTTTCTATCTACTTATTAATTAAATAATTAATAATTAAAGAAATCAAATCATTATCACGAGTACAAAATAAATTATGAGTAAAGAGGCATTACTTATCAGCCCACCCCTGTAGTTATACTATGTCACAAAAAAGAAGTCTGACCAGTTTTCATTTGGTGAACACTGCTGACCAAAATATGTATGTTCGGAAATAGAATATGTGAAGTAAAATTGAATACAATTTTATATGGACACACTGTGACAGAATATAATTCTATTGTTCTAGTATAGTAATTTACAAGTCTGGATAAGTTAATATAAGTTACATAATATATTGGGTGGAGAACTAAAAAAAATGTATCCTTCACGGGTTATTTCATTTAGTAGGACATAGTAAAGTATATAATATTTTAATAGGTATATTTTTTTTATAACATTTGTTTACCTATTGATTTTTCATTTCTAAAATAATTAAATATGTTGCTAATAATTTCTTTCGCCTGACTATGAATTTTTTTTATTTAATTTACTTTGTTGCATGTTTAAAAATAAAAAAATTCAAAAAATATAGTATATAAGTATACTAGTACATATATCTAATACCTATATAACCTATATATAGGATATAACCTATATATAAAAAACAAGAGAAAAACTAGGAAAGACTAGAGTATTTTGTACACAGTGGTACAATGCGGAAGTTATAATGTAGGTATAGGTGCCTTGTTTTGATTTAACATATTTTTCTGTTATTATGTTATTATTCTTCTGTATTTATGTGGTCGAATATTTAATTTTCAAATAAACACCACTATAAATTGCGGTATTCCGCCAAAAAATAAAATTAGAAACCTAACCTTAAATATGATACGTTCACTGAATAATTGGTAATACGAAGAGAGCCTATATAGTCAGTCTAGTAACACATATATCACAAAACCCATTGTGGAACCCCTGAAATTTTAAAAACGGAATGGTCAAAAGTGGTCAAGATGAAACAACGCGCGGGTTATACCTATAATAAAAGAAATTTATGGGCGTCGCATTAATTTCACCATTCTTTTAGGCTTTAGCCATTCATGGATAATATAGATTATATTTTATTATCTATAACAGGGATGGCAAATAAGTGGCACTTGTGAGATTTTCGATAGCACTCGAAAAACTTTTATTTGTCCATATATATTTTTAGATTTTTAAGTAACATACAATAAATTGAATTATCAATTGCTCATATTAATAATAAATATTTCACAATGATGTATTGTTATCTTATCTTTATTATTATAAAATATAATTTATCATTAGATTACTAGAAGTGTGTAGACAAGTTAATATTATATAATCAGTTCTCGTTCGTGTATTGAGAGAATACGACTGTGTGCGAGTTTTACGTTATTGGTTATTAATATTAATTTTTATTCAAAATGTCACATACAAAAAAACAAAAATTACAGGATGTACGAAATTTTTTACCATCATGGACAATTGAATATGGCTTTAAATACGGAGATAAAAGTCGATGCGGTCTGTGCTCTGAAATTATTATATCTCGGACATCTTCTATCAAACGACATTTTGAAACAAACCACAAAGAAATTTCTGAGTTAAATATTGCCAAAAGAAAAGAAGTTATTTCTCAATGCTTGAAGGTAATTGAAAACCAATCTAATTTGTTATGTAAATTCGTAAAAACCTCTAATAATGTCGCTGAAGCAAGTTTCGAAATTTCTCATATGATTGTTAAACACTCAAAACCATTTTGTGAGGGCGAGTTTTTAAAAACGGTCATGTTAAAAGATGCTCCTAGTTTATTCCAAGATTTTAATAATAAAGATAAAATACTTCAGAGAATTCAAGAATTACAACTAAGTAGAAATACTGTTAAAGAAAGAATTTTAAAAATGACCGTCAATATTTCTGATTAACTTCAATCTGATATCAATAGTTGTGATTTCTTCTCGATTTGTTTGGACGAAACAACTGATATAAAGTCATCTACTAGATTAGCAATTTTCGCGAAACAGAAATGAAATGCATGAGGACTTTTTAAAATTAGCTAATATACCTGAAAGAACAAGAGGTACAGATGTTTGTGATATTGTGGTCAATGAATTAAAAAAACTAAACATCAATTTAAAAAAAATTATTTCTGTTACAACCGATGGAGCACCCAATATCACTGGATCACTAATAGGTTTTGTTAAGTTATTTGAAAAGCATGTTGGACATCCAATAATTGGATTTCACTGCATTATACATCAGTAAATGTTGTGTTTCAAATTCTGCACAAATGATTTAAAAGAGTATAATAATTGTCAGAACAAGTTAATAAAATTATTAATTTTATAGTTGATCGTGATATGCATAAAAGACAATTTAAAAAAATTTTAAATGATGTTTAAATGTGAATATGATACTCTTTTAATGTGCAATAATGTACGTTGGCTAAGCCGGGCCATATCGTTAGAAAGATTTGTAAATTTTTTGGACGAAATTCGCCTATTTTTACATGATAATAAGACTGAATTTAAAGAACTTTATAATACAGAGTGGGTAACAAAATTGATGTTTTTCACAGATGTAACATAAAATTTAAATACTTTGAATAAAAAGTTGCAAGGACGTGAGAAAACAATTTAAGTCATGTTTGGATTAATAACAGGCTTTGAAATTAAAATAGATATGTTTATAAACGATATGAAATCTGGAAAATTTTTATACTTCTCAAAACTAAAAAAAATGTTAGGTGAAGTGGAAATTTTTGAACAAACAAATTGGGATTTTACCAATGAATTTTCAAATATTCTTGGTGTTATTAAAGTACAGTTTTCATAAAGATTTCTTGATTTTAAAAGAATTGAAAAATTTATAAAAATAATTAATTATCCCGATTTATTTGATGTTCAAGAATTTGATAACGACTATGTTAATTGAATGGAATTAGAACTCCTGTTGCACAGTGCTTTGTACTATTATAAGAAAACATGAAGTTGAAACAATCAATATCTACATCACTATTATTCCTACACTTTTTTAAGAAATTTTTAAATGTTCTCAGCAGCTCCATTAGATGATGGATTATACGATGCAGTTTTAGTATGACAAATACCATTACTTTTTAAAAATAACTCCATTTCTTGTGAACACAAAGATGATCCATTATCTGTAACTATCTTCTCTGGTAGTCCCCATAATGAAAAATATTCCTTTAATACTTTTAATGTAGAATTTGTTGTAATGTTTAGCATTTGTTTAACATATACCCATTTTGAATATGCATCAATAATGACAATAAACATTTTATTCTCAATTGGTCCCAAAAAATCCAAATGTATTCTTTTCCCTGGTCCTTCTGGCCACGGCCAATTTTGTAACATTGCCTTCGGGGGATTTTCCTTATTAACAAGGCAAAACTCACAACTCTTAGTTATGTCCTCAATTTCTCGGTCAATCCCTGGCCCCTATATATAAGATCTTACTATCGATTTCATTTTAACTGTACCCATATGTGTACCAAGTAATTCTTTTGATAACTCAACTTGAAATACTTTTGGAATAATTAACCTATGTCCCCATAATATGCACCCTAGTTCTATAGTGAATTCATTCCTTCAACTAAAAAATGGTTTTAATTCCTATGAACAATTTTTTAATTCCTTAGGCCATTTTCCTGTAAAGATCCTCAAAAACACTTCTAAATTTTTATCCTTTTTAATTTCTCCAGAATTATCAAAATCTGCAATTAAATTAACACTAGTAGTAATTAAATTGATATAAAAATTATCACATTCTTTATCATTAATTGCATCACTCTTATTCAATAGTAATCTGGACAATGCATCTCCATTTCCATTATTAACCCCTTTAACAAATTCAATTTTATATGAATAACCTGCCAAAAAAATTGCATATCTCTGCAGTCGATGTGCAGCCATCACCGGTATGCCTTTTTTCTCACCAAATATGCTTACTAACGGTTTATGGTCTGTTCTCAAAATAAACTCCATACCATAAATAAACTGACGGAAATATTTTACTGAAAAAAATAAAGCGAGTGCTTCTTTATCAATTTGTGAATACTTTCTTTCTGAATTATTTAAAGTTCTGGAAGCAAAAGCAATTGGTTTCTCTGAAACGTCAGGTAGTAAATGTGACAACACAGCTCCAACACCTATAGGACTTGCATCACTTGCTACAATTAATTTCCACTCTGGATTATAATGCACTAAAATATTATTAGATACAATTGTCTGCTTTATTCTCTTAAATGCTTCCATTTGTTTATTCTTCCAAATAAATTTAGTATTATTTCTTAATAATTCATACAAAGGTCCTGCTATAGTTGACATATTCTTCACAAATTTTCCATAATTTACTAAACCTAGAAAAGCTTTCACTTCTTGTACGTTTTTAGGAACTACAACATTTTCAATAGCTTCTACTCTTTTCTATGGAATATGAAGACCATTTTTGTTAACTTGATACCCCAAAAATGTAATCTCATCACAAAAAAATTTACACTTTTCTTTTTTACTCTCAACCCAGCATTTGAAAGTTTTTCCAAAACATTGTACAACCTTTTATAAACCTCTTGTTCATCTTTCCCCGCTATTACAATATCATCATAAAAACAACCAACTCCCGGTATTCCACTCAACATTTTATCCATCTCTCTTTGTAATAGTCCTGGGGCTGATGCTATTCCATAAGGATCACGTTTAAACATAAATAAGCTTTTATGAGTTATAATAGTTGTTAATTTTTTACTTTCATCAGTTAATGGTAACTGTTGATATGCTTGGCATAAATCCAATGAACAACATTTTTTACTGCCCTGAAAAATGCTCATTAAATCAGCTCGGAATAGGGTATTTGTCAATCTCCAAATATTTATTCAATGTAACTTTGTAGTCACCACACAACCTAATTAACTAATTAACCCAACCACTGGCACTATTGGTGTCCCCCATTCAGATGTTTCTACACTTATTAGTAAATCAGATTCTATTAATCGATCAATTTCTTTGCACACTCTATCTTTTAAAGAAAAAGGTAATACCCTAGGTTTACAAAAGATAGGTTTTGAATTTTCCTTAAGACTTAAACTAAATTCCTTATGTTTGTAACAACCTAAAACATTTTTGAATACTGCAGGAAATGCTAATATCACACTTTCCTTGTTTACCTGTGACAAGGAATTTATATGAACTAAACTCTGTATGTTTAATTTCATTAACTAATCTCTACCTACAATTGGTGGTCCGTTTCCATTTACTAAATATAATTTTAACATTTCAGACTTATCTTTAAATTTTACATTAACTTTTAATAAACCAATTGGTTTTATAATAGTACCGTTATATGATTTAAGGTTTATATCTGTTCTCTCAATTGCACTGTTATCCTCCAACTTTAAATTTATATAATCTTCAACATTTATTGCAGATACTCCTGACCCTGTATCAACTTGGAAATCTATCATCCTACCATTAACATTAAGTACTACACAAAAAGGTTTAACATAATTAATATTAAGTTTCTAAGCTAAAAAAATTATTTAAATTCATATCCTATTCTTCTAAATTGTTAACATTTTTACTTTTAGTTTTACAAACTTTATTCAAATGACCTACTTTTGAACAAACAGAACATTTATAAGTCTTATACTTACAAGTGGTTTTAACATGACCTACCCCACAACAATAACATACCATTTTGTCCCTTCTTGGTGGAATACTCTTCCCTGCTACCGTTCTGTAGTTGTTGTTGTATGCTAGTTTTTCATTACTGCTTTTCTCTTTATTGTATTGACTCTTCTTTCTCGAAGTTTTGTTGTAATTTATTTCCTCCTGGTGATCCAGTTTTGTGACATCCTTTGCTCCACTTTCCATAGCTAAACTCAGCACAACACATTTTTTAACTCGTTGACTGCCACGTGTACCGTTTTTTGAGCACGGCAAACTTTTCATTCATGTGTAGGTATTTTTTGTACCTTTGCCAAAATGTAAAATCGAAAAATTTTGCACTTGTTATTTTGTTTTTTTGGGCAATTTTTCATTATTTTTTAAAAATAAATTCCAATATAAAAAATTTGAAAGTTCGATGGTGTCAAAATAATGTACACGTGGCCTCCAAGACTGTTTTCACTACTGTATATAATAGAATATTAATAAGTTAAAGTTGTACGAGAGATGTCGTTACCTATACCACTTAGAAAATTATTTGTATAATTCAATATGTTTTTATCTAAGTTTATTATTAGCCTCTCGATAAAAATTTCCAGTATTTGCCTACTTTTGTTATCTTATCTTCCATTCTCACATGTTCAATGTACCTTCACTCAAGTAACCATAATTGTTTAGTTGATTTTATTTTTTGTATTATTATTTATTATGTGGTGTTGACATTTGTATACAAGTGGTGATTTTGTGAATGTGTACGTGTAACGAGTTAAGTGTGTAATACTGTAGTGTTTTTTGTCATATCATGTCTAACATGAATCGCCATCAAATAGAAAATTTACTTGATGATACAGACAAAACGTCAAGCTCACTTTCTGATTTTGATGACACTGACGAAGACCCAGACTGGCAAAGTGATAATGATGTCAATGGAGCTGAAAATAATGTGACTGATTATGTATCTGACGATGATGTTGAAAGTGAGTGGAATGATAACTTTGATATACCAAATATCAATTCAAATATAGTTTTTAATCCTCGTGATAATTATGCTGGTATAAACACAGATATTATAGATACAATGAATTTATTATTGAGTCCCTATGATTTTTTCACATTATTTTTTGACGATGAAGTCGTAAACTTTTCATTAGTAGAAACAAATAGATACGCCCACAGTAAATTAAACGGACCAGGTACAAGCAATAATTCAAGAATAAATAAATGGATTGACATTGATAAAAATGAACTTCATGTATTTTTGGGAATAATTATGTGGATGGGTTTGGTAAACATGCCGAGTATTTCTCATTATTGAAAAACTTCTATTTTGTACAAAAATTCAATACCTTTGTACATGTCTAGAAATAGATTTGAATTAATATTATCGGTTATCCATGTGTCAGATAATAATAAAGTTCCTGTAAACAATCGTCTTCATAAAATTCAACCATTGGTTGACATACTCATAGAAAAATTTAATAACGTTTTAATACCAGAAAAAAATGTTTGCATTGACGAATCAATGGTTCCGTTTAGAGGTCGACTTATTTTCCGCCAGTAAAACCAGAGACATCGCTATGGAGTCAAGATTTTCAAATTGTGTTGTCATAGTTTTTATACATTACAGTATAAAATGTATGCAGGGAAAGAAGCCGATATTGAACAATCTGTTTCTACTAAAGTTGTAATGGACCTTATGGAACCTTACTTGGATGAGGGAAGATGTCTTTTTGTAGATAATTGGTATACCAGTATTGATCTGGCTGAAAAAACTACTTGATAGAAATACTCATTTAGTAGGGACATTAAGAGCTAACCGTAAAAGAAATCCAAAAGTCAACGAGTTAAATATCCACAAATTTTCGGATAACAACCTTTCTTGATACTATTATCACGAATACCCCATATTACTTGGTCTCTTACTTGGCGTCGTTCAATACTGCTCCAAATTCACAATGTTCCGATAGTTTCTTCAGTTCCGTAACAAATTGTATGATTGTTTCATTTGTAGCTTGTCTGCGTTCTCTAAACTTATATCGTTTCGTAATTAAATTCGGCTTCGGATTTATGTAATTAGATAGCAACGCCTTTAAATCTTCGTATTTCTTTTTACTTGGTTTGCTAGGTGTACACAAATCTCTCATTAAAACATAACTGTCATTACCTAACAGCGTTAAGAACAATAACTGTTTTTTATGCACGTTGATTTCATTTAAAGACATGTATAATTCAAATCTCTCTATCCATGCATTAAAATTGTCCCCTTTAAGGTTGAATTCGGTCAATTGACACATTTGCCCTATGCAAACACGTGCACCCGTTACACTTTGATTGACCTCACCTGCATCGGTCATGGTACAGTACAATTTTAAAAGAAAATCTGAAAAAACCACACGCCTTACACCGGATTATCTTCGTCACCAATTGTAATGTTCTTAATCATTAATTAAAATATACAATTGTAACAATGAGATATTTATTGATTTATTACATAATAAAATGAGTTTCAAAAATTCATAAAGTACAAAAAGGTATACGAGAACATGCATTACATATTTTTGTACCTATATTTTATAATCCAAAGACATTACAGACCCCATTTCTATCAATATCTACTATAGATTCATCTACGTACTTGCAATCAGCAATATGTTGTTCTAATATTCTTTCTGGTCCAACATCCCCTAAATATACTCGGCAACATCCACGTCCTGTATCTCGAATGACTCCTTCATTTAGACAGTAAGAACAACCAAATTTTCCATTAAATTGTTTGATCCTTTGAACCATAGGTCTGGCCACGAGTCAACTGATGATATTATAGTGTGTATTTTGAAATTTATTAAATCTTCATGATTGGGAAGTTGAACATTGATTACATCATCATCATGAAGCATGCATAATTCTTGAACGAATGGCATTAAAAAAGTGTTCATATCTGGTTTTATATGTGAAGACCAAAGTCCAACAAGAATTATGTTTTCTCTCCGTTCATTATACGGCAATTCATTTAGCATAACTTGAATTGGTCATACTGACATTTTTGAAGAATTAAAAACTTGAATACCATCTGTATTCCACTGAATGGTCAGAAATTTATGACCATCTATATATTTATCTTTCAATTTTTGGTAAAATGTGCCACTTCTCACATCACTTACATTACTAACCCAGCTCAATTTACTACCAACATTGGATTCAATCAATTTTTTTAACTGAATACTTAACGGTTATGTTAAAAAATCATTGAATCAATTTTAAATTTATATTTATAATGTATTAATAAATACTGTATCATAAATATGTATAATAATTATACCTAGATATATAATATTTATAATATAATTATATCTACTTTTAAAATAATTTTAGGACCCTTCCGATAGTTAAAAAAAAAAGATTGATTTTTCATCAGATGACGATGAAAATTTATATTGTCCTCTGTCAAAGTGTTCCAAAGGTCAGTTGATTAATAAAATAAAAATACTCGAAGAAGAGAATAAAGGGTTATGGTCTACTGTGGCAAGACAACGCATAATGTTAGATACTTTGGAATGTAAATATGAATTTATTTGTTTATTTTTAATTTATTAAAGTATTTATTTGATGAATATGATTTATTGGTAACTATGTAATATGTATATACCTATTATCTATAAACGTATATGAATATATATTTTTTTTTTTCAATATTATAGCATTTCCAAAAATGTAAAAACTTTCAAACATAGTTTATCAATAATTTAAAAGCTCATTAAGTATTATAGAAAAATCCAGTAGTGTTGATAAAAGTTCAAAAAAGACATCATTGGAAATCGTAAAACCTATTAATTTAGTCCAAGACATAGCCGAGACTCCCCAAATTTTGAATGAATTTAAAGTAAGTAGGTACCTATATATTATATTATAACCAGTTAGTCACACAAGCTACATCCTTCGAAGAAATCGAAAGTACACTGAACACGGACTTGGAAAAAGTACAAAAGTACTTCCAGAAATGGCATCTCAAATTGAATCCAAACAAATCAGTAACGTCCACTTTCCACTTAAACAACCGAGAAACCGGCAGAGTACTTAATATACGAATCGATGACAAAAAAATCATCACTGAAGGAGCACCTAAATACCTAGGGGTAAAGATGGATAGAACTCTTAACTTTCAGACAGCACCTTGAAAGCGTAAAAAACAAAATAAAAACACGTAATAACATTATTGCCAAGCTAGCAGGCACAAGTTGGGGATGTCACGCAAATGTCTTTCGCACTTCTGCTTTAGCCCTAGTATACAGCGTGGCAGAATACTGCGCACCTGTGTGGGCCAGAAGTGTGCATTGCAAGAAGGTCGATGTACAACTGAATGACACCATGAGAATGATAACAGGCACTGTGAGATCTACTCAATTAGATTGGTTGTCGGTCCTGTCTAATATAGCCCCTCCAGACCTACGCAGACAAGTCCAGACTGAATCAATGTTATTGAAATTAAGTAACCATCCAGACTTACCAGTACAAATAGACATAGCAAACCACCCACCTAAGAGACTTAAATCCAGAAACCCTATATGGAGCCTGACACGATCAAATAAAACAATAGTGGAGATGTGGGCAAACAGGTGGATAAAAACTAACGTCCGAAACTATTCTCTAGTTAGCGCCCCTAATAGCAGAGTCCCAGGCTTTGAGCTAAATCGAGCACAATGGACGGCCCTCAACCGCATAAGAACCAGGCAAGGCAGGTGTAATTATCTATTACACAAATGGGGTATGACAGATTCCCCGTTGTGAGAGTGCGGTTTAATACAGACTATAAGCCATATCGTTGAGGAATGCCAAAGAACAAGATTTGAAGGAGGGGTAGCAATACTACATGATTGTGGACCAACGGCGATCAAATGGCTAGAGGAACTTGATGTCTGATTGTAAGAACTATGTCTGAAGAACATATCATAATAATATTTTAGTTTTATTTGTTTCATTTTGTTTTGTTTTATCCTATCTTATATTTATACATACACCTACCTATTAATGTTATTAATGTTGTTAAATTTAAATTTAAATAATACCTCATGCTGAGTGTCATATGCATAAATAAATAATTAATTTCTAGAAAATTAAAGAATTATTTTTGTAAAATAAAATATACATTAGAGAACAATAACAGCATTTTAAGTTTTTTTTTTTTTTAAGAGCATTAACTGTGTTAGAATACATTTTACAAAATGAAAAATACCTGTCATTATTCAGAAAATATTATTTTGTCAAATCTTGTAATAGTTGTTTTAACTCTATTATTAACTTAGACCATATTATTAATTTGTCTATATTTCTAGCTAAATAAATGACATCATATGCATAATGCAAGTATCATTTTAATATTATTAACATATTTTGTATTATATATTATTTCAGATTTTACACTAAATGTATTTAAAGACACAAATGACGAAATGTTAAACAAAGCAATTAGAACAAAATTAAACAATTTCACAAAAAAACCAAAAAGTGTCGATTTTAATCCTGGTTCCACATGTAGACCTGGCTGTAGTTCAGATTTATAATTTAATTTATTTTTTAAATAATTTTTAATTTATAATTAATAAATTAATTTTGTAATTATAATAGTACCTATATAATATATATAACTATAATACCTATATACTTATATATATATATATATATAGGTTTCCAAATATTAATTTTTTTTTTAATCAATTAAGGCTGCATTTATGGATAAAACCCATATTTTTTAATATAATAGTAGGTATACAATTATAATTAATTATTTGTTGTATTTTTATAAAAAAAATATATATTGTATTATTGCTATATATATATATATATATATATATATAATGTATTCTTTTTTCTTACTTTTTATAATATTTAGTAGTAAACTACTAACAAGTGGTAAATAAACTATTAGGAATTTTCTAATAGTTAACTACTAACAATTATTTAGTTAATGAAAAATAATTTAATGATCGGTTTCATCAAAAATTAACTCGAGTTTTTCATTCATTTATTCACTGTTGACAGGTTTTTGTCAACTGGAACAAATTTTGTTTCATTACAATTTGAATTTTTGTTGGGAAGAAGTACTCTATACCTTCAATAATACATGAGACGTGTGAAATATTTTGGAGTATTTTACAGCCCGAAGAGATGCCTGAGCCTACTCCAGACAAGTGGTTGGATATTGCCCATCAGTTTTATCAAAAAACTTATTAGCCAAAAAATAGTTTATAATTGTAATTTATCCAAAAATTCTTTGTCTTTAATGCCCCCAGATGAGAAAAAAGACAAAAAAACTACCAGTCATGTTATACTAGAAGCAAACAATATGCTTTAAATTTTGGCATTGAATATTTCTAAAATGTACAATCTATATGTTAATAAATGTGCTATGGATAATATCCAATCTCACCTTTATAGATCATTATTTAACTCCAATTTCAATTATGGATTTTTTTTTGTCGAAAAATGACCTAAGTGATATATAATGTAAAGAATATAAGGTTTCAAAAGTAAATCCAAGTAAGTATGAAGTACATATAATAAAAAAAGATATTATGAGATTAGAAAGAAATGAAGACAAACAATCATGTAATCAAGTGACTGCAGTTGTGTGTTTTGATTTGCAAAATGCAATTACACTGCCCAAATCCAATGTTGGTTCTGTATTTTATAAAATATTATAAAGTAGAAGACATAATCCTGGACATAATCATAATATCTAAACGGCATGTATACCCAATATATCACTAAAATTATCAAGGACATTTACCCCTATATAATATTTGCAATATCAAGGCACCAATGTGCATTTACTATAAATAATTTTATATATTAAGCTCAATAATAATAATTATTATACAAAAATAAATTTTTTAAATGAAGACACAGTTGAAGCTGTACCAGATTATAAAAAAACTAAAATAAGCGCTTGGCCACTTTAATCAAAAAAAGATTATCCTAATAAAGCTATCTGCAAGAATTGAATCGGTCGCCTCTATTTTTATGGTTTATTTGTTTATTGTAAAATCAACACCATTAATAATTATGAAAAATCTTAAAATTCCAAAAGTAAAAAATATTGTTCTCATCATTTTACGAACCATTTCCAATATCTATTATAGCATTGACAGTGAAGGATTTACGAGGGAGTCTAGTGGATCAAATCTTCATTCAGAAAATCTTGTTCAATTAATATACCTAAATGAACACTCCAAAATAATTGAAATAAATAAAGTAAAAAAAATGAATAAAATCTATAAACTCGACTATATATGACAATATTAAACTAATCCTTCCCCCCCCCTCTATATTTGAATAAGAATATATGAACCTCCAATTTTTATACTGTGACTCCTACTATTCGTTTAAACGTTTACAAAATAAAAAATGATTTAAATATAATAGCTATTTAAATATTTAAGTATCATTAATACAAAATGTATTTTTTTTTAAATAAGATAATAGTATCACTTAAATTAGGTTTTTTTAGCAACTAAACTAATAAAAAAGCATAATTTCATAAACAGATAGGTACAATTAATAATTGTATGTTATTGTCACACTGCACTTATATACACTTATTAAATTTAGCTGGTCAAGCAGAACACAATGACATTAAAGTGTAAATTGTAATCATTTGGAAACATTAAATATTAATAATTACTTCTATAAAATGAATCATTTTATCCATAATTACACAGGACATATTCTCACATTATTATAAGCATAAGAAAAGTATACAAATTACAATTTCGAAAAATAAGCTATCAATTCCCATTATCATATCTGTAATAATTTTACCAACATAAACAATGGTCATTTATATATTATATACCTATAGGTATTTAAGTTTTTTTTACTATAATTATTGTGTTGTATATCTCACTAAAATATCCAAATGGTTGCCCATCTAGACACTAGCAAGATATACTTAATAGAAGTACAATGGATATGCCGAATACAATGAACACTAGGTTCAAACACACATACAGCTTGCAGAACGTTATGTCTCCCAGAGGCTGTCAATCAAATCAATATTTTGAGTTTACAGAACGCAATGTCATGCCAGGGACCCAATAACGTAAATTCAGGCATATCACATTGTTACTATATTTTCAAACAAGCTTTAGTATTAATAGTATACACTATTTATACAGACGCATTATTTATAATATATCTACCTACTCATTTAGGATTATGATAAAATACTATACCTATCTAATATAATGTAGGTAGCAGTAACTTTGTACATTTTTCTTTTTTTTTTGTACAAAACATAGGTACGTACAAGTGAAATAATATTTCCAAATGATATCAATTATTACATTATTAATGTTTTGTATATAATTAAATTCCAATAAATACATATATATTTTTTTTTTTTTTATAAGAAACAGTGTGATTTCACAATATGTACCTATATTTCCATTTTATGAAACAATGTTTGTATTAAATTAATTAAACTACAGAGGATATTTTATAAGCGGTATGCATATCAGAGAAACGCTTTTTGTAATTTTATTCTTTTACCTTTTTTTTTATATAAATATATATTTAAATAGCTATAAAATAACTACAAAATATTTATATGGGTACTACAAAAAAATCATAACCTACTAGATTATGAGTTTTATTAAAAATCAGAAGTCCACAGTATACTATTCAAGTCACATAAAAGGGTTCATTTCAAATAAGTAGGTAAATCAAAACATCACACTATTTTATTATTTCAATTTTAAAATATTAGAAATAATCATAACTCGTGAACTTAATATATAACTTATTCTTAATTCAAAAATTGTACTTATAAAAGGAAAACTTTGAAATAATATTTAGTGTAAATAAATTGGTTAAATGCATAAAAAGATATCAATCGGAAACAAACAATAAATTTGCATATGATATTTTGAATTTACAAAAACCTATACCATTTGATTACTTTAATAAGATCTTTCAAAAAATTTATTACATAATTTGTTATCCTAACAAACATTAGGGAGGTATCTATAGATTAAATTCTGAAATATTTAATTTGTTACTTAAACCCAAAATAAAAATAATGCACCTGTACTTAATTTTTTTTTTTAAATATAGGTATCAATAATAGTAAAGAATATTATGATTTAATTGTTATATGCTGGATTATGATTGTAAATCCTTAAACCTGAAGAATACACTAAAGTAAATGCAAAGCAAGCTACCATGTCCAGATTAGGAGAAGATTCTATATGATACTTTAAATTTAATGAGTGCAAAAGAATTATTGTTATTTTGTTCATCAAAAACAAAGAGCTTTCTAACCAAATAAATATTGGCTCTGGTAAATAACTGTTGAAAAGTATTGTTAAGTACGTACCATCTAAAACATTGATACCGAATTAATTCCAAGTCAATACCAAAAATCTTCTAGACATGAAATACCTACTGAAGAAACATTTTGGAAATAATTAGGTAGACGGCAAAAAGACACGGAATATTATGAAAGAATATTTATCCCTGAACAAGAGAACTCAATAATCATTTTGGAAGAGGATCCTCTAAAGTGAAATCTTGACAGACTGCGAAATCCATCTAGTGGGTCAAGAAGAACAAGTCACAGACATTCAAGCTGACCCCGATTACCATCTTACAAAATGTTATATTTGTCATAGGCACAAATAGCTTAATTTTTTTCAGTGAGAATTTTGACAAAAAAGAAAAGAGACTAAATAAATATTATAGTAGGTAATTTGTAAGGATTTTTTTTTGGGGGGGGAGGGAGGGGTGGACTGTAGAATAGCTATATGGATATATATGGAAACCATATAATTTACTGTTATCACATTTATTATTTATTTATAATATAGGTTTTCGGATGGTCGTGACAAAGGGGGAAAGTCAGGGTCCTCGACTCCCCAAATTTGTTCAAAAATTGACATTTTTTTATCATTTTTAGACCAACTTTATGCGACCTATCCATAAATGTATATAAAACACCATCTACATACCTATGTGTAATGTCTACGTTTATAAAAGTACTAGGTATAGGTAGGTAGGTGGTATAGGTATAGAGTGAGTACCTATAACCTAGAATACAAGTACCTGGGTACCTATATAAAAACAAAATAAAATTCAATGACTTGAGCCGGACTGGCCAAACCGGTATGAAGTAGAACCACAACGGAATCGGTTGCGCGTTGATGATGGCAACCGTGACAAGACCCTTGACACTCGATCTTTATTCTATGTTTGACACACTGATGTGCACGGCGACACGCGGTTGTTGGATACGAGAAAAATGATCGATGAGAACGGCGAAAAGCGTAACGAACACAACGCCCGATGTGCGCGTACGTACCATCAGTAGGTACTATATGCGAACACAGTAAAGGCCGCAGTTTTATTGAAATACTGCATTATACACTGACGATAATCGTTCGCGAATTAATACGTCGATGCAACGCAAAACCTCGGCGGCGAGGAAACGGGCACGCGGCTAAACATACGACATGGTGTCGAGTACGAAAATCATTAACGGACAGTTCACGCACGAAATAAACAGTACCGACGCCGTAATATCGGTTTTCGATGACGGAAAACAGAACGCGTACCTACCATGATTAAAATATATATTACCAACTACCAACTACCTACCAAATACTATAAATGATAATACGTGAAAGTCAATGATAATCAGCAGCGACATACGAAGACCTCAGTTGTTGGTTTATTGCCTATAAACACGGCGCAATTGGCACGATTATACCCGCCAAAATTTAAGGATCCCGAACGGATGAGTACCGATTTTAAGGTCCCGTCACACCCAAACATCATGAATGGCACATTTTTAGATTCGTCAGAACACCCAGGGGGTCCACATCGCATTAAATTTGCGTAATATTGCTTGAGGTTTAAATAAAATCGACTTAAAAGAATCAAATTGTGCGAATAATTATTATTATTATTATTATCATCATTTTAGTCAAATTTATTATATTATTTTTTTATTTTTGCCATTCACGATGTTTGAATGTGACAGGACCTTAAAATCAGTACTCATCCACTCGGGATCCTTAGGGAAATAATATATGAAGGATTATTTGATTTTTTCCCTTGCCATCTGCGGAGATCCGCACAGGCCCACTAGTATAACAAAATATAATAAACAAGTATAATATAATATAAATTTTTACCGATAAATTATTATTTTTAATAAAGATATATAATTTTTTGATGGATCTTTCACATAAAAATTACATGATACTGGAAAAAATGTATCTAGATACATTTTACAAGATACTTTTAAAATATGTATCATAATACAAGATACATGTATCCGTGAGACTGTCCAACCCTGGATATAGTATGTTTTATTTTTTTTTTATTTTGAAAATTATACATATTTATCAGTATTTACATATTTACATATAGAGCATCTGATTATGCGATATGGAAAGGCGTTAGAAATAAAACGTAAGTTATTTAATAAAATTACTCAAGATAAATATTATATATATATTTCTCACTATTTTTAATTATATTAATTTACAGATTATTATAAAAAAGACTCCATTACAACTATAATGATGTCATTACCTAAAGTTTTGAGTCCTGAAATAATACAAACTAACTAATTCACGAGTTAGTTAAATATTTTTTTAAAACTAATTGTGTTGTATTTACTATTTATTTATTTTTATTTTTTTAAGAATATAAAATTACATCAAAAAGAATCTAAAAATGTACCACACATTCAAAGACTTTTTACAGATTCAGAACCAAATGTATCAGTTGATGATAATATCGAGTGGTATTAAGCCATTGCCTAATGCTTCAGAAAATTATATTAAGAGCCGTAAGTTATTATGTCAACTATTTGACTTAATTATTGTATGTTTGTTTTGTGTAACATTTTATGTATTTGCTTAAGGGGACGTAATACCTTACTTAGTTGTCTTTGTCTGACACACGCACCACATAGTAAAATTAGGTTTTGTAACTAAATTAAAAGAAATAAGTCTTATACCAAAAGTTGTAATTTGTGACCAAGGAACAAACAACATATCTATGCACAGTTTATTTGGAGTCACCTATGAAACCCCCTATATACATTTTGAAGATGAAAAGATTTTTTTTTTTTCATGATAGTCCACACTTAATAAAGTCTGTCAGAAATAACTTGAAAAAATATGATTTTTCTTATGACGAAGAAATATATTCTTGCAAAGATTTGATTACTTTTTATAATTTAGATAAAATTATGATATATAACATTATAATCCATCGGATTGTTCATCTATATAAAAAAGATACACGAATATACGAATTGTATAAAATAATAATGGGCTAAAGATAGGCAACTGACAGTGAAGCTGAGGGCATATAAAAACAACTTTTGAGCGTATATATAAATATAATATTTTATATTTATAATATAGATATCTATATCATTTTGATAATAAAGGTTTACAGATGGTCCAGATAACCAGGGGGCAGAGTCAGGGTTCCAGACTAACCAAATTTGTTAAGTAGACATTTACTAATCATTTCCAGATAACTTTATGCGACCTATACATAACATATATAACATCTACAACATGTAGGTATAATTAATAAACTTTTATAAATATACTAGACAAAAAAATTGTTTCAATATAATGTTGTCTTTAATGGAGATGCACCTAATTAAACTTCAGAGAACTCAATATTTAACTGTTGGATTAGGTGCAAGTGTTTATTTAAAAAGTTTCACGTGTGTTTTATAAATGATATATGGATTTTTCCGGTGAATGAAAATTCTGGACACAGATTTAATTAAATTTTTTTAAGTTAAGTTTAGAATTTTATTCATAATTTTAAGTAAGTTTTTATGATGGAAAATAATTATATTTACAATGGCAAACGTGAAAAAACAACAAAAAAAAAAAAATAAAACAATTATTATAGTAGAGAACCGTACAACTATTTTCACGAACTGAATAATAACGAGAGTAAGTGCGTGTGTATCTATCTATATATAGTTCTAAATTTGTAGTATTTCCATTACTTCATATTGATGAACATAAATATTAAAATATTTATATAAAAACCCCAAAATCTTTGTATTATTTATTCTGTATTATTATATATAAATATTGTAGTTATTAATATTTATTATTATTTATAACTGTAAATATACCAGTATCCGGTTGGTATATTGTCAAATTTAATAGTGAAAATTCAATTGAAGTTATATCGAGAAACTGGTTTATTAATTTTGAGAAATATTTATAGCTCACATTAACAATGGGTAAAATAAGTTTAGCTATAAAAAAAGGTTTAAAACCTACAAAAAATTCTAAAATTTGGAAAATATGTTAAATTAAAAAGTTGTGTTTAAAAAAATAATAGATAATATCAATGAAGCGTCGAAAATGGTTAATGATTTTGTATCACAATCATCTACAGAAACTGAATGAACCAAGTTCCAAAACAAACATGTTCGAACAAAGTGAAAATACAATTATTGAAGATAGGGATATTATAGGATATAAAATTCTGGTTTATGTAGGTAGGTTATGCAACTACCTATATCTATAAATAGGAAAATACTACAGCATAATATTATACACCTATACATACTGTAAAATGGGGTTAATTTGGACAAAACAAATTTTTTTATAATTAAATTATCAGTTTTGATTAGGTAGGTATATGTTTGATAAAAGTTAAAAACTGATACTCCACGTTTTTATCTAATATAACCTCCTTAGAAAATGGTATTTATTGATAATAGAATATTATAGCAAATGGAATAGAGGTAAATGCAGAATATTCTATTTTTGATATTTTGAATTGTCCAATATTAGTTAATATACGAAAGGTCTCCATCCTGGTAGGAATTAATTTAGAGACTATAGCTTTTGACTCGCGCTAATAAGTGCGCGCATCTCTGACACCATATCAATAAACAGAATACCTACTCCTCAGATTTATCTAATGAAATCAAATATTCCAGAACATTCGCCTCAGACCCATAACACGTCCAAATCGGCAAACCAATATCAACAACTCGGGAGCTAAATCTTTTTCATTCAAAACACGTAATGCCTTCGCGTGAATAGTCCTAATTTGTGCAACAACCGAACTACGTTTAATTTCAGCGCGCACTTTTATTAATCATGTTACGCGAATACATTATTTGTCTTCAGGCATGTTTACAATAATATACTTAACGAATACCTATCAGAAGACCAAAGAACTACAACAAAAAAAACCTCGCACAAGCACTGTACACAAACAGCCAAAACAGGCAGACACCAAACAATAACAATCCAATACAACGCTGGCCGAAATTCTGCGTTGAAGTCCAGTGACACATGTTCTAATACCCAAAATGTTATGCCGAAACAGATCTTGCGATTTTTGCAGTTGTTTGCAACGACTCGCATTATTTTAGAAAGGATTGCAGGGTGACGAAAGTTTTGATTGACTTAACTACAAAGTACATACCTATATGGTATCAAATACCAAAACAAATATAATAGTAATGTTAAAAACAGAACAATAAATACAATATGACTATAAAGTAATCAAAACAAACAACATAAGGCGTGTTTTCGCGATGAACCCGGTTATGTTATTTTATCTTACCTATAAGCAAATATAATAACCATTCCATTTGACCCGTTATAAATTATTACAACCAAAACTGATTGTTTATAAAATTCAGTAACCAAATTACATTTGGTTAATCGCGAAAACACGCTTATAGATAACCGACGTTATCGTCATCACGCGGTCTGACCTGGACTGTATCCACCGTAATAGTGACGGGACACGGACAGCTGACAGGCTCCCGTCGGACGACTGACTCGATCACGGCAATCACAAATAATGGACGGGGTTCCCGCGACGGTCGAATCCGATGATCTGAATCTTCACACCGATATGATTCACCACGATGGGTCGCTTCACGCGAAACGGACACCCGCGTCAAAACTTGCATAAATATATAATATAGTTACACGATGACGTAAATGGAGTTGGCGAACGGCAACGACGACGAACTCGTTGGACGCGAAGGTCGTATTAGAACGCGAATACCGAGTCGGACGACAATGACAACGAACGCGTTAACATGCTAAAACCAGCGACGTGTATATTCGCGTATATAATAGCGTACAACAGCGGCCAGACAAATTCGTGTAACGACGGTTGTGCGAAAATCGTAAAACGGACACGAAAAAAAACACCGCACATACGCCGTGCAGTTCACTCGCCGGCGGCCCCGCAAAGACAAATGATGCACGGGCAACGACGACGGAGTTCATCGTGTGCGCACAAATGGCGATAGGCGAAGTCGGAGGTGGCGGAAACTTCTAGAAGATTCTGTGCCCGTCACGCCCTCACACGGATTGATTGTGGAATGTACCGCGGCGCGAATACTGCTTCGTATTCGAACATGATAATATTATGTTATATTGACGTCATAGTTTTTATTAGCTATATAAATGTTTATAGTATCATGCTATCTGCAGTGTCGAATCTAGAGGTCATCTAGGGGGGGGGCGAATTTTTAAAAACTTAATATAAGTACTTTAAAAGAGTAACGGTATTAATTTTACTTAGGTATATTTTTTCAGTTACCAAGACTATATTTAAATATGCATATAATGAATTTTAGAGGTGAATGGGTCGGCGGTTCGCATACTTTTGCAATTTTACGAAAGAACTTTTTTTTTTTGTTTATTTAATGTT
>JAIPRL010007689.1:0-22627 GCA_025469235.1 Pemphigus obesinymphae
TAGGAGTGTCAAACAAATTCTGAAAACTATCAAACAAATTCAAACAAATTACAAACTAAAAATGTACACTGTCAGAAACCCAAAATTCGAAAAGGGGGGGGGGCCAGCGAAATGTACGTATCGTGCGCTATGTGCAGGTACCTACGTCATATCCATATGATTATCTTCACTCGTCTATACCTAGTTAAAGTAAATATTAATTATGCTTTAAATGTTTACGTGGTTAATTGTATTAAATTACTTAAGGCCGATTTATTCGTTTTATAACTATAATATATTTATATATTGAACGATCGTCAAATAACGGATAACATTAGGTAGGTAATCTATACAAAAATTCAAAGGTTTATCATTTTTTAATTATTATATACTATTAAACGGGTAGGTATGTATGATATATGCTGCTTTCATACAATATCTAATGGATTTCATACTATATCTTCTATGTTTTAAAATTAAATATTTATGTTTTTTTTTAGATTATACATTTTTGACTTGTGCATTAAATACAATTAGATAATAATAGGTAGATATACTTACCTAATTACGTATAAATATTATTGTTTCTCATATAATTTCATTAATTAATTACCTATATTTTCAGTTAGCAATACTATATAATAATAGTATATTATACATACCTATAGATACCAGCTGTTTAATGATTTAAAAATGATGAACATTCGAATTTTTGTATAGTATCAGATATTTGAAAATCGTTCAACATATCAAACACAAATAAATGGGCCATAATTAATTTAGTGTACCTACCTACGATAAAATATTTACTTGCACGTAAAAACTAGCTAAATATCAATGTAGATACCTACTACTATACGAAAACTACATATAAATTAATACATTCAATCTAATAATTAGGTTAAAAAAAAAACTAAAAAGTATTGTTACAAGAACTATATTATATAGTTGAATGTACTTTCCAAGTTTTTGTACAATTATATATCAAATCTAATAATTTGGTTCATACAACTATACCTACCCATTTTTCTGGGACAATTTACGGATAAAAATTTTTAACAGCATTATATAGTTAAAATAAACACAACTACATCATCTATAATATACATTTAGTACGTCTAACCATGTTATAAGATAGTCTGTATTGCTGTTATAAATAAAAATTAAATTTTAAAACAATTTGAATATACTTTTATACTTCAATACATTTAAGTGGTTCGGAGCGTTAAATATTTTATAGCTGACTATATTAATATTATTTTACTGTGTATTATCTCACATTTACTATTATAAATAATAATAAAAAATACACCAGTAGTTACAACTTATTTTAATAGGTAGGTACTTATATTGAAATTTAAAAAATAGTATAGACATGATTGTTTTATACATAAATACTTATTTTGGTTTTCCACATCGCATCGAAACAGGATAAGTCATTTTTTGTCCAGATATTCAATAGTTTCCATTATACCCGAAAAAACGAATGTTTTTCATGAAGTTTCTGGTTGGCACTGAAAATAACAAAATGATTGTTGAAGTATGTATACGTAGTTAAAAGTACATTATTTTATATTAATTTGTATTTATGATAATTTATATTATATATGGATATTAGATATTCACAATTTTTAACCAACAGTACCTAATGATCGGATAATTTAAAAATGAGTAAAAAATTGTTTTTTTACACACTGATTCACAGAGTAGGTAGGTACTTATACTATAGTTTTTATATCTCATAGTAACGAATTTAAAACTATCGGACTTCTATAGTATTTTTCACAATTTTAATTAAATTTATATTGATACACATTCGGGTGAACATTTAAGCTGGGCGCGCACTAAATCGGATCGGCTCGGATCCGGTCGTTTTGGAAAAGTTTTTCAGCCGTGCACATAAACGTATCGGCACGCGTCGGCACTATTTGCCTTCCTTTCGGAATGTATTGTCTTTTGTATAATGTATTTTTATTATATCTTTATTTACTTTTTAATTACCTAATTTACTCTTCATTTAGCTAGTATTAACTCAACGGCCTTCGATAATATAATCAAAATTGAAGAACCTAATAAAAAAGCTCAGTGTTATTTTACTTTTTAGATATTAATAACTTTCAAATATAGTAAATGATTTTTTTTTCTAATCTATAATCTATAATTTATTTATTTTCCTTGTACTTTATCAATAATTTAACTAATTTGTATGATTTCACTGTAATAATACAATGAATAATTTAGAATGATTTTAGTAAAATTTTTCAATTTGTTGGATTTTTGCAGTCTTGATCTGGTTTACGTTTATTTACTTAAAAATATAGTATATTGTATACTATATTTAATTATTATATATTTATAATATTATATACTGTATATACTCGTAATAGGCAAGTTTGCGCGTCCTATATAAAATATAGGTAAATAAAAAAAAAGACACGCAAAACATTCTTTATCGTAAAATAGAGATGTATTAATTTTACAATTATGATTATTTTATTTTTCTATGAACTTCGTATTTCGACTCGAACACTAATTCATTTTTCGGTAGGTATAGTAATGCATATAATCATAATTTGCATGAAAATAATTAATATTGCCACGAAAGCATAAATTATATTAATTTAATAAATTGTTTCTTAATATTAAGTTTAATTATAAATAATAGGTAATCTATTCCATCTTAAAAAAATATAATGATTTTTTTTTCAAAACAAACTATTGTCTTATGTTTTACGTCAAAATGTGATATTTCCATTTTATACTATAGAAATATTCGTATATTTTGTTTATTATATCGTACCGTATTATAAACGCGTGGGTCCTTGTAAATATTGTTTTAAAAATATAACTCAAATATAATAAGTATACAATACAAGTGGTATTCATAATGACAAAAAAAAAAAATTAAATTAAAAATTAAAATTAAATTTTTTATTCTACATATTATTTGGAATTAACACTATTAGATTAAGATGTTTATAGTTTATACTCTTATCACATATATATCAATATATTTAAAACAATTTATAATAATATATATATATTAATACATTATTGTATTTTTAAGAGAGTACAATTTTTTTAGACAATATAATGGAGTAGGGTGGGTGATAATTTCAATGAAATTAAGTGAGGAGATGACATTAGCACGAATTCTTAAGTATAAAACTGCTTCAAAGTCACGTTTTTAATAATAACGGACTCATTTGTATACGCATTGTACAATGAAATGTCAATATAATTCTAGCCACAAAGTGATATCAATGGATTTATATTTTAGAACATCGTAGTGAGAAACCTAAGGACAATTAAATTGTAAATAAAAGTCGATTCGATACTGTATATAAGTTTCAATTATTTGCCGTAAATTTGCATTATTTCTAGACAAACCGTGTCCGAATAAGATGATGTTTTTGAAATTAATATAATAAATATACATTTCTAATTCCTAATAATGATCTTAAAATGGATTGGGTCATATTTTTCTATAGTTTTTAGGTTAGAATTCATTTTTTTTCAAGTGTATTTTTATTACATTTTTGGATTATTAGCATCTTATTATATATTATTATCTCTATTTATTTTAGTATACTGAAAAATTTTTCAATAATCGATCAATACAATAATATTAATAATAATAATTTTATTATTATTATTATTATTATTATTATATATAGTAATATTACGAGAATAGGAGATCAGGTGTTACACACTCCATTGTCTCCGCTCACCAAAAGTAACATATTTATTTTAAATTTAAAATTTAAAATCAACGTATGATAAATTATCTCATTACAAAAACAATTTTTATCAAAGTTCAGTTTACCAAACAACAACAGCAACAACAACAACAAAAACAGCTTACCGTTCTTTTCGTCACGTTTTCTCGGAAATCGTTGTGGAAAATGTCCACATTTTACATGTCCAAATAGTAGGTACCATCTGTGTTCAATTTCCTCTTGATCAAAACTTTTTGAAAATGTTCAATGTGTTCGAATGTGTAGTTTATTTAGAACCTAAAATATCGGTTAGTATTTACAAAATGCTAAATTTACATATCGTGGGCTCAAAATCAAAACGTGTTATTCTAGAATACCTACCGAATAGTTTAAAATAGCATTTTATAAAAATCAAACCGGTATAAATTTCTTCATAAATGAGGTATTCTTATGATCATTGAACCTAAAAATGAACTAAGAGAAAAATATATCAATTTGTATTTCTCGTAAAGCGTTAAACTTATTAAAAAAATAAGCAATATTAATAAAAAAAATACGTTAAGAACTAAAAGATATTATCGAAAGTCTCTTTGGTAGTGACTAATGAATAATGATTCAATAAAGGTCACTTGTTGTGACCTGTGATCATTATTTTTTTCTAGTAGCTAGACATTTTTTAGTTCTAAATAAAAATAACAATATATAAGTTTGTAATGGGAAGAATAGAATGGATTTCGATATTCGAGATATACGTAATCAAGAGGTTGTTACAATTGAGAATATCATTCCAAAAAAGTTCTCGGTTAGTCGATTATTTAAATTTAAAATATATAGTAGGTACCTCCAAGGAAATATCTCGCTCTTCACTCGACTAAACCTCTCGGTTAATGCAAACCTCCTTTGTGGTAATAAACACATTAAACATTACAATTGTATTACCGTACATATTCTAAAAATATTTTTATGAGCGTATCAAAAAAAGCGGTATATAGTCGATTCCGAAACCGATTTAATTATTTAATCACTCGGTTAGTTGATTATTTTAGTTCATTTCATGAGATTTCATGAGAAGAAAGAATTACTCGATTATTTTCATACTGATCGAGTTACTCTCGATTGTTTCAATAATTAATATAATGCTGTAAGTGTGACAAACCTTAAAATATTAAATAGGTAACTGATAATTTACTTAATATTTAAAATAGGTACTATTTATTGATAAATATTACCTGTATATTTTATAATACATTACACTTAACAAATACAGTCATAACGTGTTATAAATTTCGAATAATTTTTAAATTAAATATAACATAAAAGTGTAAAAGTTATACTTTACCATTAATTAATAATTAAGAATACACGTGAGTTTGTGACAGCGGGCATTTTAAACTGTGTGATAAAATACACGGTATTTTACTATCAAATTATTATTGTATGGTTTAATGAATGATTTTTAAATAAAGCTTTTTAGTTTTAACTAAAATATTTCATTATATAGATAGTAACTTTTGGTTCTCACGTTTTATTATAAAACCAAAATGTTTAGATGATTTGAAAATAACAATTTTATAATTTGAGTCGATTTTTGGCTTCTTGTAACTCTGTAAATTATACTCCAAAAATAATTTTCTGTACTTGAACTATTTGAACTATAGACAGTAAATATAATTTAACTCAATTGTTTAAACAAATTAATTTTGAACTTAGCATTGTTATAATTTTGATCCCACGATACGATCAATTCAAAAATTATTTTCAAATATTTATCCTATTTCTGCAGGTTATTCATACCAGTATTATCATTTTCAATAGAATAAATAAATAGCATCTAATTAAAAAACAATATTTTTCATAAATTTTATTGGAAATTTGGGATAAATACTCTGAAAAGAATTTATACAAAAGTTATGGATACCAACTACCTACTAAAACATGTAAAAAAGTGATGTTTAGAGTATAATTTTATTTAATTAATATAGTACCTACATATAGTTATAGGTAAATACTATATAAAAAGAGTTTTAAATACACAATAAATAACAATATTTTTAATATATTTTAATCATTGATCCTTCGAGTGTGATTTGTTGAGTTTAAATCGATTATTTTATTATATTATTAAATGTTTATATAATTTTTTATTTAATCATATTTAAACTATTGGTAAATACTAGTCGAAACTATAACCAGCAAAATATTTAAAACAAAAGAAAGAGATTTTTATAAAAGATGGATTAAGAAAATTTATACATTTTTAGTATAGTGTATGAACACATTTTATAACCCACAATAAAGTTTGGCTTAAAAATAATGTGTTCTAGAATTTAAATATACCTACAAAGTAAAATAAAACCAAATTTTCTTAAAAATTGAACTATTTAATTGTACATATTCCAATGAACTTTTGCAAACATTTTCGATTCAGAATATAATTAACTTTTTCAATAAATATGTTCAAAATAAGTAGTTCGGTATATAACTTTTCCATGAATATTAATTTTTTTTTAAATAATATATCTACCAAAATTATTTTTAATACTTAATTTTCCGTAGGGAATATTTCTTGTAACATTATTTTACTTCCTATAAATTAATAGGTTTTAAGAATTTTAAAGTTGTTGATATTTTTTGTATTTTCTTATATTTATTCGAGTTTAATCAAATAAATTACTTAAAATATAATATAAAACACTAAAAAAATAAATAAAATCATAAGTCATAACAAAGATAGTAGAATTTTTTAGTTAAAAATTGAATAAGTTAGGTTAAAATATTTATTTTATTTAACATTTTTACTAAACTAGTTAAATATTTTTGTTTAATTGTTAACTATTTACAGTTATTTATATTTGTATTGTATATTAACTATTAAATTTTTTATTTTGATTTCAATAATCATCTAGTTAACATATTAGAGGGGAGGGGCAAATAATTTTCCTGGTTAGCTAGTATTATGTTTATATACAAATTAAAATTGAATATAATTTTTATATACAAAATAATAAATAGGTATAATATTAACCCATGTAATTAACTTTTTAATAAGTTACGAGTATATATGCAATCACGTTATTGAATAATTTAAAATATATTGAATTAAAATTTTTAAAATATAAAAAATAAAAAATTATGGTTATAATTAACTTTTTTTGTTTTCATTTTTACTTTTAACTAAACTTTAAAATTATTTAAGAGTTTTGGATTAATATTTGACTTGGCTTATTTGATATTTTGGGTAATTTTAGAATTTAAGGAGAAATTTATTTATTTTACAATAATGTACATTTTATAATTTATTTATTTTTTTTAGTAGAAGGGGAAAAAGGAATTGGAGGTTTGGAGTAAAGGAATTTTTTTTGATAGAAAATTTGTTGTAGTTGGTCTTTTGAAGAAATCATTTTCCGAATTTTCCAGTATTTTAATGTTTAAAGTCTAACCACCTTTTATACGGTATATGTACAACATGTAGTATTTTATAGATACAGGGGAAATAACACAATAACAAATAATAATTGCCTATTTAAGATTAAAGGTAATTTTTTTTTTAAATAATATTAAATATTAAACCAAACGTCCGCTTAAAATCATTTTGTAGAAAAAAATAATAATTTCTCATATTTCTTTTGAATTAAATATACCATTTGCAGTCATAGGCATTCGCAGATATTTTTCTAGGGGGCTGGAAGCATATAAAATATAATATATAGTGGCATGACTTTTTTTAACAATTTAAAATAATGTTTAAAAGTAAAGTAAATAAGAATATACATTTTTTGAAATCAAATATACTTATCCAATATAATATATTATTATTATTCAAATTGTACCTATTACTTTTAAAAAATAATTTTATTTTTAAATCTTTTCCAAAGTGATACATAATTTCACCATAAAAATGATCACTTATTAAGTTCTTTATAATGACTTTGTGTACACCGTATGTTCATCATGCATAGAGAAAATAGCACAAACGAGTGATGGAAATAAGCGACTTTTTTTTTTTTTTTAGCAAATGGATCATGCCCTACGAAGAAAAGGCCGACATAATCGATGAAATCCCCTGTTTTTTTTTTATATATATAATATCAGGTCACATTTAAGCATACATTTAGGTCATATGTTTTATGTTCCCTTCAGGTATATACCATAAAATAACGGTCTACCGCGGATACCGGACCCGTACGGTACACTAACGTTCATATACTTGGATGACGGTGGCAAGTAGGAGGTAGGTTGTACCTTTTAGTTGTAAATTCCGAATTTGTACGTTTATACACGGGGGAACGAGGAAGTATATACCCTTAGTCAAAAAAGTCGCACGACCTTTAACTAGGTGCACGTGAAATATGAATACATAAATACGCGGTCTGTCATAATGTTTTAATAATAATGTAAGTATCGACTTATCCAAGCGGCCTTTCCGGTACACACGAAGGAATAATGATATGATATTATTATAAACGTGTTTAAAGTCACGGGCAAAAATGTACTTTGAATGTACGCTGGATGTGATACAGAGACGTAAACAGCTCAGTTAGGTCAAATGTTTCAGTTATAGTTTATACTCAGGAAACTTAGTATACGTCGAAAAAAGTATATAATTTAGGCATACATAGTATTGTTTAAAAAACGTATATATATATATATATAAACATATAACCCTTGCATTATATACTTTACGCATGCGCAATATTACTTTAAAAAAAAAAAAAACACTAACCAGTGACGGTTATTTGTTGTAATTCGTGAAGATTTCAACACTCTTAAAAATACGATATATATATGCTTTTTAACGGCATTGAAGCACGATTGTATTTTCTAAATTCAACTTCTATCATAGTTATCGTAGAGTCAAAATTTAAACAAAATATAATAGATGAGAATTTTTATTATGGACTATATTAGTTAGATTAGTTAAAATAATTTTTTCAATTTTTTTTTTTAATTTGAAAATTTAGAAATTTTAGGTTTTTTAATCATAAATTTTAGATGTTTAAATATACTTATTGAACGAAAACTCTATGCTCGGTCTTAGTTAAAGTTTCATCTCTTTTATTTAGTGTAATTATTTCTCTTTTATGATGATTTTAGAAACAGTGTTTAGAAAGCTACAAGTAATTTTTGAACAAATATCGCGATCGTACAACAAAAATATTCAATATGAATATGAGACTACTTTTAGATTACTTTTAATATGTATTTTAACATTGTATAATTGTTAAATATTCATTATTTATAAAACTTCTAAAATATTTCCTATACAGAAACTCTTATAAATAGACGGTATAGCGTCCTCGTGGAAATAATTCACTGAATCGTAGCGTTTTTAGTCGCTTTATTTGATTATTGAAATATACCACTAACAATATATTATTAATACTCGAGTGTCGACATCGTAGTTTATTTGTTTCAACAATAACCCAGTTTGAAGAGGTTATTATAGATATTTCGTAAAGTTACGTGTTGCATGTCTTGTACTCAGTTGTAAAACGCCACAGAAATGCTTGGTTTTATAGAAATCTGCCAATTTGAAAAATTCTTTACACATATCTACAAGTCTCTTTACATTTATATTGTTTTTATTTTTTTTATATTTATATTATACTTTCAGTGTAACAATATTTATCGTTTCCAAACCAATTTTGTCTTTGAAGTCCCTCAATATACACAATACAAATATCTAAATATGTGGATAGTGGTCGAATTTATGATCATTGCAAAAAAATATATATTACATAAGTCAATATATAATATATAGTAAATTATTATTTATTGTTTTTCACGGAAATAAAAAATGTATATCTACATTTGATTGAAATAACTGTAACTGTATATCAACTTAAATATTTGATAAAAAAAATAATTTAATATTTTGATTAGGGGGCATTGCAGAGATGGTAAATATTTTTTAATATATTTAAAAAAAAATTATACAATATTATACAGATAAAAAGAATTTAATTTAAAACGAAAACATAAACCGAATACAGATATTATGATTAATTGAAACCATTTATTAATTAATATGATTATTATTATATAATTAACAAGGGTGAACATAAACTAGTCAAAAAGTTAGGTTATTGTTAATTTTTTAACTTTACTAAATAATTTGGTGCTCTGTAAACTCATAAAATTGTCTTGTTAAACAATCTATTTATTATAATTATTATACTATATTTTATTATTACAATTAATACCTATAATTAATCTTTGTTCATATTATATAAGAATAGGGTTTTGTTATGATATAGTACAAGCCGAAATAATCTTCATTTATAATAATTGTTCAATTATAAAATAATACAAATAATATAACAGTCTATTATTATTTTAAGTAGGTACCTATTATTGTTTAAAATATTTATATTTGTTTAATATTAAATTTTATTTTGATATTAAAAATTATAAATGAAAACTTAATCATGAAAAATTAAAAATATATAAATTATGCATTTTTAATCAGATATTGATTTATAAACTTTACCTAAATCAGGTTAACACTTTTAAGTTGAACTAATTAGATCGTTAAATAACCATATATTTTAACTAATAAAAAACTAATTATAATTCAGGTAACTTTAATTATTTAATTTTGCCCGTAATATAAAATGTATATATATATATTATAAACTTCAACAAAAATTTATTTATATTAATATTTTATTTTAGGTTATGAGTAAATAGAGAAATTTGTTTTGCAATGATACTTTTTTTTTCTAAAATCACTTTTTGCGTTGAAAAAAGCGATTAAGAGTTTTACAGTAAAGATCTAAGAAAATTAATTCTAGATGGTATTTTTCTAAACGTCGTTTTTAGATTTTTCAGGTAGTTTTCTAAAGAGTAAAGTAAAAATATGCTTTAATACGGATCATTTTTATAAATTTATAATTTTTTTTTAAATAATAAATTAAGTTGCTATGGTTACTATATATTACTGTAATATTACGTATATAATACATATATATGTTGAGACCATACAATTTAAAAACTATTTTTAACTGTAATATAATATAATCAGTATTTTTTTTTTATAGATTGAAATGATTTATCGTTGTTTTAAATTGCATGTGTTGGCCGTTCATAGCTAATACGAGTGGAATGCTTCGGCCTATATTCCTATATTTTCCACCTTGTATTTGTTTAACATTTATTTTGTTTTTAAATAGAAATAAAATTATTTTATTTTATTTAAATATAAAATGTTTTAGTTTAACTATTATTAGTTAAAATGATATGTAAATAATTTATAATTTATAACAAATAATATATTAAAAAGCGTTTTATAAAATACCCATGATAACTTTATGAACTATAATAATTGTTAACTATAATTTATTTTGTAGAGGTACTTATTTATGTAATTAGTAATACCTCTAATTACTAATCTATTCAATACCTATAGGTATAATATATAATAATGAATTTAAAAGTTTTATACGTTTTGCACGTATAATACTATTTTGATGTTAAATTGTTTGTTTTAATTATATGATACGTAATAGTATTTAGTACAATTATCTTAGTATTTCCAATTATTTTCTTTGTACAAAATATGCATTGTTTTTTATTTAATAAGAAGACGAATATACAATTGAGAAGAATTGCAACAACATGCATTTATATAAATTCTCTATATTCATTTGAAAAAAACCTACTTTTCACGAAAACTTTGATTGTTAAATTGTGTTTAAAGAGATTATTAAACACGAAATTATATTTTGCCATTCCTGTAAACGCCTGATGTCTGTTTTAGGTAAAAAAGCAAAAAAAAAAAAAAAACATTAGCGTTGTTTCTAGCTGTTTCAATGCAGTATCTCGAGACTTTTTTTTTTTTACTTCCCTGTATGTTTTTTACGGGTGCTGTTGTGGGGGGGGGGGCATGAGAATAATAACGTTTTTAAAATCGTTTTCCGTCACACGTGACTTTGAGAACCCGTCCCCTATTGACGACATTTTTTATGAGAAATTTCGCGATAATGTAAAAAATTATCGTGCGGAATCAGCTGGTATATGTATGTAACAAAAAAGCTACTATATAATATATAGTCCATAATCGTATTATATTATATATTTCATTATTATCGCATTCGTCGTTCACGCCTTAATTCTGTGGGAGGGTGTTTTTAATAAAACAAAGTCGAATTAAGAAAAAGAAAGAAAAAAAAAAAAACAAAAATCAAAAACGTTCGGACGGCCATTTGGCGTGCAGGCGCGTTTCGTTATTGCCGCGAGTCGCACATAGAGAGCGCGCGCGCCTTCGGGCGGCGGTACGGCGGCGGGAACACGACACGGTTTAGTCGCGAAAAACGCGGTCGCGGCGTCCGGTCGTGGACAGAGAACCTCCTCCCGTCCGTTCGTTTCCGAAATAAATCGCGTCGTTACAGGAACCGTGTTCGGTTTCTCGCAAATATCAATCGGATAATATTTATCGGTATTTTTTCTCGATTATTATTGCAATTATTATTATTGCGATTATTATTATTGCGATTATTATTATTGCAATTATTTATTTATATTTTTTTTATCCTGCATCGCGTATACACGCCGAGGGCCCTGTCCCTATATTTGTATTGTATACAAACATATACCGGAACACATGGAGAGCATTTACCCGCGACGGGTGCCCATGATGATGGGCAACCTGACGGGCACCGGATGGACCGTGGCCAGCCAGGAGAGCGTGCTCTCCTTGATCGTCGTCCTGGGCAGCAGCGTGTCCTTGGTCGGACTCATATTCGCTTTCATCACTTACAGGTACGAGACATCAAGAATACGATCACCAAAACCCCCAGCCCCCACCACCACCACCACCACCACCACCGCAATCGACCATCCCCTCTGAGAACGACGGTCCTTTGCTGTGGGCGAAGAACTACCACACACTTGCCGCAAAGCCCTCTCACCCCCACCTGCAGTGCCGCGATCGACGCGATCGTTCGCCTTCACAGTATAATAATATACAATTATATAGAAATCAATATATTATATATCGTAAAAAATAACAATACATCGAAGTATAGAATCAATATAAAAAGATAATGTATACAAACGCCGGTCAGTGAGGAGATGGAAGCACTTCGCTCGTTGGGTAGGACTATACTGGTGTTAGACACGTTGAATTTTAAATCGACGACAAATCATTTATGTCGATAAAAACGATTGTGAGCGGAGCTCGGCGTGATGATATATACCTACGTAAATACTATATAGTTAAAAACGTTAATATTTTATCATTCTGTCATAATACAATGTTATATTATTTCAGTATATGTGTGGATATCCATTATCCGAACGAACATTTGGTTTTAGCCAGATTTTTAAAATAAATAGTACATTCTCTTAAAATAAGCACTTTAGTAGCAAACAAATATAATTAAATATAAACCACACAATAACGAGTGTTGGGAATGGAACACTAAAAATGTATATAGATAAAGATAAAATGATAACATGAATAATATTGGCTAGATGAAGATAAAAGATATGTTCATTTTTGTCTAAATAAAAAAAAAGACAATTTTTTAATTTAAAAACTCGTTTCCCAATATTTTCAAAATGTTTGTATTAAAATCAATAAACCAATAATAAGTATCTACATAATATGTTACAAGTAAAAATTTATATATTCGTTTATTTTACATATAAATTTTTATATTTAGGGTTAACGGAATATTGGAATTGTTTACATATTTAGGTATATTTTTAGAAAAACTGTATCTTTAAAAATTTACTTAGATAGATGAAATTTTTACCTGAGATAATTGATTAGATAAATTAACATTATTTATCTGGATGAGTAAATAATAGTCTACATTGATAATAAGATTGGTCAATTTCAAAGGCTTAAATCTCAAATATCAGTGTACACCGTATAAGTATGTACACGGTTTATGTAAGTCATATACCGTATAGTAGGTAGTTTTTTCCGCTTTTCTAAGGAAACTACTGGAAAAATCAAAAAATCCTATGTATAGGATACCATTTAGAGCTGATTTCGTATCGGTACCATACCAACTCTAAAGCTTCTTTTCTGGTTGAACATTTGCTTACAGTAATTAATAAAAATAAGTATCATTGTAAAAGCAATAGCTTCCTGGCTATATTCAGAATCTAAAAGAAAATGTGCCTATAAGGTATTCAAAAAAAGTATAATAGGAACAACTATTTTCGATAACATAATGACCATAATAGTCGTTATCACAGGTTACGACTTACGGTCAAAACCACATTATAGAGGCATATATATATATAGTACAGCTGCTACAGTTTTTTTTTTTTTTTATACAATAATGTAAATTACAATCATAATTTACATAATAAAAATAATAAAAACAAAACGATTTCTTAACGATTAAACTAAAATATTCCCACCTGTGTTTCTTTACTGTATATCGTCATATACGCTTTCTTTCTCATATAGGTTTTATTTTCATTTTATCGATGAAAATATATAGAGGATGGGGTCTTTAGCTTATTAGCTTTGAAGACAATATATTTTTGAAAAGCCTAAGATATTCCAACTAGATTCGCATAATAATGTACAAGTAATAATAATAATAATAATAACCAACCGCGTATATACTCTTGTGGAACGTAGTACCTCGAATATAATGAACTTCCGTTTTTGAACACATTTTTCGTGTTTTTTTTTTCATTATGTATTAATATGGTATTTCATTATACTATAATAATATACCTATTATATTTTAAATCAGAGTTTTAATAAAACTATGTAGAGTAAACTTTTTTGAAGGTCAGAAATAATGGTCAAATTGAGTATTTTATTTTACATTTAGTAATATAATAGTGAACACATTTAAAATATATATATATTTTCTTCTAGATACCCAAATTTTGACTAAATCATATAACGGGAGCATGTGACAATTGTTCAAATACCGTGTGGTTTGAATACGTTAGAAAATAATCGCAGTTAGAAATGTCATAAGTACCAAAGATTAAGACCCATTTGAAAATATTTTTATTTCTAACATACATAGATACAATAAATAATCTAATAATAAGAAAAAAAAAATTTGATAATTTGACATATCAAGATTATATTTGAATATCAGAATCTAAAATGTAAATAACCTTCATATTATTACAATAGAATACGATGGCATTCTTTCGTGACTTGTCTCATATATAATATATTATTATAACTGTTAATAATAATAAATATTTTTTTTTTTTTCAAAAGACACCCAAAAATAATATATATAATATTATTTTTATAATTCGAGTACTTATTTAAGTAGGCATAAATATATAAATTACTTTTAAATATTTATAATATATTTTTCGGACCCTTTTATCACTATAGGCTTTGCAAACTTGAGAGCTTTCTCTTAGGATATTTTCGAACAAAAATATATTTATCATACTTAGTATTTAATATATTTTTATAATATTTTGACCTAAATATAAACCAGTACACGAGGAGTACAACTTTTTTTCAAAAGTGGATATTATCAATATGAGCAGTTTGGGCACTATGTCGTAAACTGACCTTTGTTATAATGTTCGGATAGATGGGTCTTGCTGGGGTCCTTTCATAACTTGGTACGTTATAATGCATAATATATTATATTAGAAATTTTTATAATGTCAGCCTCTGCAGCTTGGATTTTCACCCATACATAGACATTTTGATTATTATAGGCATACGATTAATTGTTTCTATGTATACTACTTGTTCTGTTCGTGACATCCACGTATGCAGTGCGTGACAATGGTGCACTGATTTCATTCAAACCATTTAGTCGTCTTTTCAGTGAATATCAGATAATCTTATTTATTATTTATTTTTTATTCTTGATATTTTAAATCAATCATCATGTTCACGCATTAGAGAGTGAACCGATTTAATAATTAATCACTAATTTTAATATGATATGATATTATTATACCATCGCATGTCAGTTTGATTTCAGACAAGGTGCATTCTAAAAACGATGATGAAATTTCGTATAATTGCAGACGTGTTATATTCCTAATCCGCTTTATTCATAATTCTTTTTGCGAGATTTCAAATTATAATGAAATAAATAAATTGATAATTAATAAATAGGTAGATATAGGTACTTCATTTAAATAAAATGAAAAAACCATTATAATATACAAACTTAGGTCACTATAAAGTAGGTTGACCATATTTTTTAAATTAAAACGGAAAAACAATAAAAAAAAAGTTAATCTTAATAATTTTCTACGACGATTTTCATAAATCGGTTTGAAGATAAATGGTTCGTTAACTTTTTCTAAAAAAAATTCGTGAAATTGCTTAGAAAACAGTAGATAATCAAAAACTGGAAAAATTTGGGACCCAACCTCCAAAAGCGGGAAAAAAAGCGTCTTGTTTAAAGTTTGTCGAGACCATGGACGAAATTCTCGAAAACGAGACAATCTCGCAAAAGACAGGACATTATGGTAACCCTAGTATAAGGTGTAGATTATTGAATAGGATCATTATTTTGGATGTATTCAATTTGACTCTAGTATAATATTATTTTCTGATTTATAACAATTTGTCGTATATTTTCGACAGTTTTCCGTTACGCTTAAGGAAACTATTGAGAAAATCTAAAATGTACCTCTGTAAAATACCAACTGTAATAAATTTGAAACACTAACAAGTGTATACACATATCGTTTTGTATAAAAAAAACTAATCAAATTCATAATTATATAAAATTACTGAAAATTCATCAAAAAAGTTTTTAATATATTTATATATTCAATATAATTTATAGTAAATGTTTCATCTAAATTTGAAGTTTCTGATATTGTATTAATCTAATTTATAAAAAATGTTGGTATCTTTTGAGTTTTTCTTTACGCTAAAGAAAACTACATGGAAAATAAAATTCACAAATGAACTACGACTATTCTTAATTTTTTTGGGCAGTGACATCAATAATAAAGTATTCTTCTAACTATAATTTTTCTAACAAACCATATTTTCGGATCTATCTCCATCATAATAACGCATCTTACCGGTATGTAACCTAATTGGGCAACTATGTGCGTACTTAATACATTTTAAAGGAAACATAGTGTAGTAAAATAATAGTAATAGTGTTTTCTATCAACCTATAGAACCAATGTACGCACTTGAACAGTTCACTAATAATTGCTGATTACCGTAATCAGTGCATACAAGTTTAATATAAGAAGAAACGCGTTTTATATTCAAATGATAATTTTAATCAAATTTGCAATTTTAGGTAAAATTTTTGGATATTTTAGATAAAATATATTTATTGACTTCATCGTCATCATCACTTTCGCTAGGTATAAGAAACAAAATTTTGAAGACATAACGTTTTTTTTCATTATTCATAATAAATACGAAATGTCTTCTTCTTCTTCTTCTTCTTCTTCTTCTTCTCCTTCGCCTTATCTCGCAACTATTTGGGGTCGGCCACCCTGGTCCTACACTTCCACTTAACTCTATCTCCCACATCTTCTTCACTTACTTCCACCATCCTCATATCACTCGCCATCACATCCCCCCATCTCTTTTTTGGTCTTCCTCTCCCCCTCTTACCAACAACATGCATTTTCCTTACTAATCTTACTGACTCCGTCTCTTTTCTCCTCAGTACTATATCAGCTGCAAACAACATGCACCATGGTACCTCCCCCTGTATATCCTTTGTTATCTCATCCTTTACCAGGGAAAAAAAGTAAGCTGAACCCTGATGTACCCCCACTATGACCCTAAAATCCTCAGTTTCTCCACACAGACTTCTCACTATTGTACTCGCCCCTTCATATATATCTTTAATTATGTTCACATGCAACTTTGGTAATCCTTTCTTCATTAATGCCCACTTTAAGATCTCCCTAAGAACCCTATCATAAGCCTTAGCCATAAGCCTAAGATCAATAAATACCATACACAATTTCTTTTTCCTTTCTCTGTACTTTTTTATAATGTCTCCCACACAAAATATTGGCTCCATTGTTGACCTCCCAGGCATAAACACAAACTGATTTCTAGTAACAGTTGTCTCACTTCTTACCCTTTTATCTATTATCTTTTCCCAAATCTTCATACTGTGGCTCATGAGTTTTATCCCTTTATAATTTCCACATTCCTGTACATCTCCTTTACCCTTCAATATTGGTACTACACAACTCTTTCTCCACGCTTCTGGAATTTTTTCTTTTACCAGTACTTACCTTATTAAAGAACTTTGTCAGCCATTGTATATCTAAACTTCCTAATACTTTCCATACTTCTACTGGACTCCATCCGGTCCCACCGCTTTCTTTTTTTTCATTTTTCTCACAGCACTCCACACTTCCTTTTGCCTTATTAAATCCACCATACCCAAATTCCACCTTTTTGCTGCTTTAGATAAACTTTTATACTCTACCCAATCCTCCCTCCTCTGTTTTTCTGCTATTTCTTAAACTGTATTTTTTTTTTTTGATATTATCTCCTGTACATCTTCTGCCCACCTCCATGTTTGCTTCTCCTGTGACATATTACCTCTACTCACGCCCACGACTTCCTTAGCAACTTTCTTAACACCCTCTGCTACCTTTTCCCAAATTTTGTTTATATTCCCTTCCATGTTCCACATCCCTGTCCCAATTAGCTTCCTTATAAATACTTTTTCATTTTCACCCGTTAGTTTCCACCACCTAATCCTCCGTTCATTAACTATATTTTTCTTTTTGTACACCATCTTTTTCCTACACCAAATATTCATAACCATTAACCTATGTTGTTCTGTCACACTTTCCCTCAGGATCACCTTACAGTCCTTACAGTGTTTCAGACCCTCTCTCTTCCACATTAAATAATTAATTTGTGATTTGTTCCCTTTACTCTTATAAGTTATTTAATGCTCTTCTCTCTTCCTAAAATAAGTGTTCACAATTGCTAATTCATACGCTGATGCAAGGTCAAGTATTTTTTCTCCAGCCTCATTTATTTCTTCATACCCATCATGCACTCTATCATAATCTATTCTATCATAACCTACATGTCCATTCATATCCCCACCAATTACAATATTCTCATTTTCTTATACTCCTTGCATTACTACATCCATCTCTTGCTAGAACTCCTCTTTCTGACTTTTCTCACATCCCACTTGTAGAGCATACGCACTTACTAGTTACTATATTTAATACCTTATCCTCTAATATTACTCTCACTAAAATAACCTTATCACTTTTTCTAATCAACTCTACCACTTTTCCTTTCATTTCTTCATCTAATATTACTCCTACACCATTTCTTGTACTAGTCCATCCTGAATATATGATTTTATACCCCTCTCCAATTTCTCTTGCTTTAGCCCCTTTCCACTTTGTTTCTTGCACACAACAAATATTCACATTCCTCCTCTTCAAAACTTCTGCTAACTCCCTACTCCTACCTGTTAATGTTCCTACATTCCACGTACCTACTCTCACTTTGAACCTATCTGACGTACTCAAGTGCGAATCTAACTCAAAACACCTTGGTGCTTTCCCTACACCATCGACATCACGGCTGTTGGTAGACCCGCACATATAACTGATGGAACGGCTACCGCAGCCGCTGTCAGGCTGGTACTGGTCACTTGGTCCCTTAGGCTATCTCCACACCCAAGTACGCAATTTTGTTTTCCTCGCGAACATCCGAGATGGAAAAAATCGCCTATATAGGTTTTAAGACTTTTCATACTTTTTTGACAAGTTTTATGCCGGCTGTCGACCTGACGCAACCTCAATTAGTCGACTTCTACGACAGGCATGAGGCAACCGTGGAGGTATTCTTGGCCCCCTCCACAGGGCCATATGACATAATATATATAAATTGAATAAATTATATTAACTATTAAGAGAATATGAATTATATTTGATTAAAATAAACTATACCTTCATATTTTGCTGAAACCTACAGCATATAATTATATAATAAATAATACATATTGAATGAATTATATTAAATATTGAGAGAATTTGAATTAAATATGATTAAAATAAAGTATACCTACATATTTTGCTAAACCCCACACTACTACAGTATAGGATTGTATATCAAATAATATACATTGAATAAATTATATTAACTATTGAGATAATATGAATTATATTTGATTAAATTAAACTATACCTTCATATTTTGATGACACCTACAGCATATAATTGTATAATAAATAATACATATTGAATGAATTATATTAAATATTGAGAGAATTTGAATTAAATTTGATTAAAATAAAGTATACCTACATATTTTGCTAAACCCCACACTCCTACAGTATAGGATTGTATATGAAATAATATGTATGTAGAATAAATTATATTAACTATTGAGAGAATATGAATTATATTCGATTAAATTAAACTATACCTTCATATTTTGATGACACTTACAGCATATAATTGTATAATAAATAATACATATTGAATGAATTATATTAAATATTGAGAGAATTTGAATTATATTTGATTAAAAATACAAGGGTGGGCATTAACTAGTTAATAAGTTAAATTTAAGTTAAAAAGTTAAGTTAGTGTTAACTTATTAACTGAACTAGTTAATTTGGTGTACTGTAAACTTTTCAAATTATTTAGTTAAGATATCTGTTAACAAGCTATTATCTAGTTAAGTTTATTTCATACAACCTTAAGTTAAGTTAATTTTAAAAAAATTATACAACTTTTATTTTTATTTATAAGTAAATTAATATATTGTTCATACTTCAAAATTATATGTTGGAGACATACTATCAGATATTTACATACACTCAAGAAAAACAAAATAAACAGGTAAGTATGCAGGTAGGTTATATTAAAATAATAAATGTATAAGATTATATCTATACGTATATACGTAATACACTATATTATAATATGATCACTGGATTTGATAATTTGCTATCGGAATTATTATATTTCAGTACCCAAGTTGTTAGTTGAAAGATAATTACGTATATATATATTTATACTCTACGCAGTACGCACTAGAGCTTTGCCGGTCCGGACCGATCCGGACCGTGGTGTGGTTCTATCTCCCTATATAAATATTATCACTGGTTCGGTTCGGTTATGTAAGAAATTTTTCGGTTCAATCTGGTTACAAATTATTTTGTACAGTTCAGTCCTAGTAAATCTCCAATTCGAAAAATTTGGTTCAATCCCATATCGGTCCTACTTTATTTTGTGTAAACAAAATTTATCATTTATGTGTAAAATGTTTAAATATAAATGTATTATTCAATCCCGGGTATTTAGATAATGTATATTGTACATACTGCATTGTGTATTGTCGTTTTTATTAGGTATGTCCAAACTCCAAATATAAATTAATGTTTATCAGTTATATGACAAAATATGAATATTGGCCAATGGGGAATCCCTATGTTATTATATTGATTATACTTGTGCCCATTTTTATTTTTTTATCAGTTATCATCAGTCTTCAGTTACAATGAAACTTAATTTAATAAACTTATAAACATAGGCTGTAGTGTACTTTTCTTTGAAGCTACTTGGGAATTAATGTATATGTACTTATATTGATATATTGTATTTATATAAAAGAAGAAAGTGTTAATAATATAGCTGTTAATTGTTTTTAGCACCACTACTACAACGAAAACAAAAATGGCTGTTGTCATAATATTGTTGTCCTATTTTAGTTTATAATTTTTGTTAATTTAAATAAAATAGGAAATGAAGAATGATTATATAATTAGGTTTAATGGTTTATTTTTCACAAATCTTGTTTTAGGTACCATCTAATTTATATTTGAGTACTTGTGGATAATTTGTTTGAATAAAATAAAACTCGAATCAATAAAAAATGTATTTTTTTATTGTAAGCAAATATGTATTTTGGTAACAAAGTTACCATCTTCATTGAAAAAAGAGTCTCATTTTATTTACACCATCTCTTTTTGTCTAAATTAACTCTTTTTTTTTTTAAATGAATAGAACATTTTTTTATGTACAAATTTTAAAACATACAAAAAAAAATTAACTTTTGGATTAACTGAGTTAAGTTAACTAAAATCTGGTTTTAACTTTTAACTTTAACTAGTTAAGTCATTAGTTCGTTAACTTTTAACTATTAACTAATTAAAAAATTATTCTTCAAAACTTAACTTTATCTACTTAATTTTTTCATTAACTTTGCCCACCCTTATAATAAATAATACATATTAAATGAATTATTTTAACTATTAAGCGAATTTTAATTATATTTAAATAAAATAAAGTATATATTCCTATTTTGCTGTATGGTATAGCACAGGGGTCGGCAACCCGCAGCCCGCGTAGCGATTTTGTGCTGCCCGCGATGACAATTTATAATTAGTATAAAAATATTGTATACCACATTAACATTATGTTTGTTGATAAAATAAAATAATATAAGATAAAACTGGTATTTCTTACGATTATTAAACAAAATTCAATATTATTTATGAATACATTGTACACGTTATCTACGTTTTGTTTAGTGTCAATTCACAACGAAATATATGACTTCAGTGTTACCGAATCGATTTTATAGTGAGGTGTAAGCGTCTCAGTTCTGTGTGTGATATTTTTATAGGTACGTATTAGTGTTATGGCTCCAAAACGAAAAATTAACGATGAGCATCGTACTTTCAATGAAGATTGGACCGAACGTTTCTTTTTTATCGAACGCAGCGGTAAGTTATTGTGTTTAATTTATAATAAAACAGTAACAGTAATAAAAGAATACAACGTTAGACGACATTACGAAACTGAGCATAAAGCAAAATTTGAAAACCTAACCTGTGAATTAAGAAAAAATAAAATAAAACATTTTTTAATATCTCTTAATAGCCAGCAAAATATTTTCAAATCTCAAAATATACGTAACGAGTCGTCTGTACGAGCAAGTTATGTAGTAGCTGAAATGTTAGCAAAAAACAATCGCC
>JAIPRL010007690.1:0-22621 GCA_025469235.1 Pemphigus obesinymphae
ATAGAAAATATTAGAATTTATTATTATTTCAACCACATTTTGTACAATTTTTAAACTATTCCTGAATTATATTCATAATATTCCACGTATTCAAATCCCCTGTTCGACAGGGTTTGAAGCGTAAACAAATAATAATACTGTTTATATATTTTACAATAATACAACATAATTGCAAAAATATCTCGAGACTGAATTTTTGTATTTTAAACAAATACTGAGGCTTCAATTTACCATGTGTATTCGTGACCTTAAATCTAGGATAAATAGTATTTATAATTATTAAGAAACCGATTTTTACCTATTATTGAAAAATTATATGAGTTCTCATGTTGTTCATTTTTTAATATCATAAACATAAGTCTTTCTATGCTATCTAAGAAATACCTTAAAAATAAAGAGTTTTATAAAATTCATAAAGTTTAATTTGTTTTAGATTTTGAATTTTAAAAAAATACTATCTATACACAGATAATTTTGTGGTTTAATGTTAAGATTTTATCACTCTTCAATATAATATAGTCTATAAGAATATTATAACTTCTAAAAATATTAGCCTAGTGTAAAAATGAAAAAAAATCTTGGGCTTTTATTTAATTTTAATATAATGGAATGTACATAGAATCTTGATCCATATACTAGGTATAATGTTTAAAATAATATAATAATAAGTAAAATGTTTAAAGTATAATTTTTCTAGTATTTATTTAAACTTACAGAACCTTATGGTAAGTGTGCTTAGAATAAATTATTACACATTATAAACTTACAATATATATGTATCATATATATTTTTATATCTAGATTTTAAGTTACTTAAATGGTATAATTAGGTACCTAAAATGTTCCTCTAAAATAATAAATGAAATAAATACTTAACGTATAACAAACAACAACATTAAATTATAATACAATAGAATCTTTCTTCCTTCACAATATATAAAATTTAAAATTAGTCATTAGAATGTGAATGTTATTCAATCGTCGGGTATTACCAGAACACGGTATTATCAGGTTCAGTGGCACTCTTGGCGATATAATAATCGTGCACCCATACTGACAAAATGCTGTCTTAAATAAAAATAAACAAAAAAATAAATAAATAGCTTTGCTTTCATTGATGTCCTTTATTATTGCCCCCCCCTTTATTGTTGTCCCTCTTGTTGCGGACACACAATATACAAAGTATCGTAGGCCGTAAGCTAAAAGTTGTATATTTATTGATCGTAATTTTTAATACAGAATATACAATACTGCGTAAGCAGTGTACAATGGTCAATATGTCGTACGAGCATTCGGTCGTTTATGCGAGCGAACTGGCCCATGTGTGGGGGTTCAAGATTAGTTGGCGGTGTTTAGCCCGCAACTGTATCTCGACCGGAGTCTTGCCTACCAATATCCCCACCGGAACCACACTTATGCCCCGGCTCCCTATCTGCAGAAGCACACTTATGCCAACCTCAGTCAGAGCCTGGAGTACTCTCCTATGCGAACGTCACCAGCAAAGGGACTCAACCAAAAGTCGATGCCCAGATCAAATCCAAAAGAGAACTCATCAAAATTCTAACTGACACTTTCACAAGCTTAGCGGAGTCTGACGACTTGAAAAACACCATCATGAAGGCACTCAATGCCATGCTTCTTGTCATCTCCAATGTCTAACTCTTTAAGAATCCTCTACTGGAACTGCCAGGGAATAGGGCAGAAACGGTCAGAATTGCTTCAACTAACAACCAAACTCAAAGTAGACATAATCCTACTAAACGATACTCATCTGAACTCGAACAAACATTTCAATCTTCCAAACTACTTCATTTATCCCACAGATAGACCTACCACAGGCATTTCCAACTGCGGTGGTACAGCAATCTTGGTACGACGGGTTTTCACCCGCACTCCAATCACAGTCACTACAAACTCCATAGAAAACACAGTTATCCACATGGACTTCAACGGGGTAGAACTCAGAATAGGAGCCTTATACAAGAGCCCAGCCTCATTCCTACACACTCCAGACATAGACAAACTGATGGACACAAACGCCAATATAATTCCCGCTGGAGACTTAAATGCCAAAAATCCATCTTGGCACAGCCACTCCACAAACTAAGCCGGTCGAATCTTACTGAACCACATGGAACAACATCATTACACTATTATAGCTCCGGACACTCCGATTCACTACTCTGACATCCACAACCACTCACCTGACATCTTGGACATTGCGCTTCTACAAACCTGCAACCTACAATTTACTATCCAGAATCTGAACGATCTGTCATCAGATTACAATCCCGTGCTATTCGATGTCAATGCAAATTTTCACCGTATCAAACTAACTATTAATAGGACTCTGACAAACTGGAATCGTTTTGCAGTCAAACTCCACAAAGGTATCCAAAATCCGAACCCATCACTAGCAACAACGAGCCAAATAGATTCAGTGGTAGAAAACATAACAATCATATTTCAAGAAGCATTATCCTTTACATCAACATCCATAAACATCGACCCTCACAAATACCTACCGATGGACATCAAGAACGCTCTCGCGAAGAAAAAACGGTTGAGAAGGAAGTGGCAACGTACCCGATACCCGAACTTCAAGCGTCAATTCAACAAACAGTCTGAAACTGTAAGACAGAAACTTACCGACCACTGCAACTCGGAATGGCACCACACCCTAGACTCTTCTCAGACCAAACGACCCGAAGTTATTTAAAATCAACAGAGGCCTAATCACCAAAAACCCAGCTAACCACCCCTTACGTGGGCCAAGCGGACTGGTGCACGATCCGAGGTTGAAAGCCGAACTCTTCACTGCTGAACTCCAGCAACAATTCACTTGCCTTCCTGGAACGGCCAATGTTAACCTGCAAGTTTCGGAAAAAACAGCCAAACTAAGCCAACCCCATCCACGCGACGTCCAGTCCATTACCCCCAGCGAAGTCTGGGATGTAATAAAAAGCCTACCTAGGAGGAAGGCACCAAGACCCGACTGAATTACAAATTCTGCCTCAAGCATGCCCCGAAGAAAGCAATCCTTCATCTGACAAAAATATTCAATTGTTGCCTTCGTCTAGAATATTTTCCCATCGCGTGGAAAAACGCCAACATCATCATGATACCAAAATCCGGTAAAAATCGATTCGTTCCCGCCAACCACCGACCGATATCGCTTTTAAACTCAATGGCAAAACTCTATGAAATTCTTCTACTATCCCGACTGAGGAAGCTCACTTCAAACCTCATTAGACCCGAACAATTTACCTTCCGACAAGGCCACTCTACTTCCAACCAATTGACCAAACTCATGGACGAGTTGGCAATATCCTTCAACAAGAAAGAACGAACGGTTGCAGTATTTCTTGACTATGAAAAGGCATTCGATAAGGTTTGGCACAAAGGCCTACTCGCAAAAATGATTGACCTACAACTACCTATCCAACTTGCAAATACCATCAAATCGTTCCTAGAAAACCGACACTATAGCGTTCGCCAGGATGACTCCTTCTCAACGCCTCGTGGTATTTCAGCTGGAGTCCCCCAATGATCATGCCTCTCACCACTACTATTCAGCCTCTACATCAACGACATGCCGACATTGCCCGGGACACGGCTGAACTTGTTTGCGGACGATACCATGTTCGTACACACGAGTTTGAACAAGCACTTTGTAGCTCAAAATATCCAGCTTCAAATCGACCTAGTCACCTCGTGGTTAAAAGATTGGAGGATCACCATCAATTCGGGGAAAACTGTCGCCGTTCTCTTCGGTGATAAACAACCCAACGACATTTGCCCAATACAAATCAATGGAGTAGCAATCAGGTGGAGCAGCTCTGTAAAATCTAGATGCTAAACTTAGATTTTTACATGTCAACGAAACCTGCACCAAGGTCCGTCGCATCAGAGCGGCCCTGTACCCGATGCTAAACAGCAATAGCCCCATCCCCATCAGGACTAAACTCGCCATCTTTCAGATGTACATCCACTCAATACTGACATACGCAGGTCCCTCTTGGGGAGCCCTGATCTCTGATAAACGACGGACGCAACTCGAGGTTGTCCAAAAAATCAGTCTCCGGACAATAACCGGTCTTCCTAAGTACGTCAAGAATTCGGCAATCCGAAATTCCTTAAACATCCCGACGACACAAGAGTCAATCTCAGCGCAATCCCACAAAATGTTTCACCGAACCACAACATCTCATCACCCCCACCTCCAAAACCTTGGTCTATCCATGCAGACTATACAATGGAAACGAAATCGTCCTGCTAAGCTATTAGATTCATGATTTAACTCACCATGTCAAGTTCACCTTCTACTCCGAGAAATGAGATAACATCTCGAAGCTCGTGTCAACGGTGGGAACAATTCTCATCATCCAACTACGCAACCAAACGCAACAACGTGTTTATGTACCGTCGACCAATGGTGTCTGTTTCTTGTTGTTCACTCGTTAGTACGGTGGTTTGATGATGTTTTTCGGTTACGATGTTCAAGGGGTTCTTTGCCTGGATGTTGCTGTGTCCTTATTCGTTCCCGAGTGTTGTGTTTTATGTTTGGCTCTCACTCGTGTGGTCGGAAGACTCGGTCGAGTTAAGTGTTGTGTGGCCGGATGGTTTGTATTTATTGGCCCTGAAAAGGGCCGATTTCGTCTTGGACTGTTTAAGTCCGAAGGTGTTCTGTTACACCCTTCGCCTGGGCTAGTTACACCATACCCTTGCTCTGGGTGTTATAATGGTAGTGGATATACTAAAATTAATAGCAATGATAAATCATATCTAATATATATTCAGTATATAATATTAGGAACTAAGATTTTATTCAAATCCAGTATATGATTAAACTCAAAATATCTAACTTAAAATAACAAAAAATATATTATTTTTATAAATATCTAAAAAATTGGAAAACAAACTTATTTTTAAAATGTTATTACGGTAATATATTACTAAAATTTTTGTTTGGTATTTACTCGAGTCTCAAAAAAAAAATCTTTATAAATAAAAATTTATCTATTTTATCGTCATATTATATTGAAATAATAATTTTGTTCAAAATTTTAAATGACCATAAAAAAATATTAAGACCAACGTTTATTTAAATATGAATATAGTTAGAGTATTTTACGGTTGACTTTGTATTGAAATTTCAGATCTAAAAACCATAAATTAACCCATTTACGACTTCAAAACTCAATATTTTAAATTAACATATATAACTATTTATTAGGAAAAAAATGTATTTATATATGTTTCTATGAAAATCTATGAAAATCTCCAGTATCACTATTAATGGAATTAGAAAGAAATAACAATAGTTTATTTCGCCAATGGAATACCAATTTTTTAACAAACAATTAGTATCACGTTTGGAGTTTAACACGGTGTTTGATTAATTTTGTAAATCGCGTATCTACAAAGAATATCGGCTCCTATGTTTTTCTACCATGGACGTGTTTGATGGCGGTATTCCTGTAACGCCAAAGCCCACCACGGAACTACGTTAACCTTCCTTATAACAATTTACACTGTAAAAATGTTTAAGCCTTGTGATCAGTATGAACCATCGTTTCGTGCCCTAATATATATTGTCTAAACTTTAAACAAGGGAATGCTATAGCTAATTACTCCATTTTAGCGGTCGTATATCTTTTCAGAAAACGGTCAGCTGGCGAACCCTATAGTATGAAGATCCCCAATATTTTTCCTATTTGGTATGATTCGGTCGCAATCGAATTATAGAATACTTTTGAGAAGTTGCGATTCGAATCAATATTTGTTTCAAAATTATTTGTTTACATAATATATATTAATAATATACCTTCCTTTGTTTGCTGACTATTCCCAAGGCTAATCATTATGAATTAGTTTATTTGATGGGGTAATTAATTCAGAAATCCCTCGTATTCCTTTACTTTCTATAAAATGTATAAAACCAATATACTGTTTTGTTTCCTTTTTATTACGTGGTTCTCTGAAATTTTGAATATCTTGAATTTTGTCGGTATCCATAGAGTCTAAAGATCCCCTCCATAAATATTGTATGTTCCAAAATTCTAATAGATGTAAGAAAAGTAGTGGTTTTTCAAGATTAATAATAAATAATGGGTATATGGTTATTTCCTAATCAAATCAAATCGATCTGTAAGATTTATGTGAAAGTGTATATCATTTGCATTACATTATAAAGTTAATATTAATATACTATTAATAACATGATTATTACATAATACACTTGCCTATACATAAATACTTTTTTGTTGATATGAACTTAGATGATAGTAAGACATGGTGTAAGTAAACTTTTTAAAATAATTTATACATGATTGAATATAATATATTAAATAAATACTAAATTTTATATCCCGTGTTATATTAGAAAAAAATATTTTGTTAATATATGTAGCTTTTGTATTTTGATATTAATGACGATATTAAGAATTAGATCGCGCAATTAAGCCATTGGTCCTGTATAATATAAATATTAGACATATTATGTTTATACTAACATTTAGGGAAGAAGAATTCCAGTAGGAGTACTGGTGAAAAGAATGTTATTGCTGGCTAAATTACTCAGTAGATCGTACTCTAAGATGTAATCTTTTGATTTTTCTTTCCAGTAGTTTTCATAGGTGAAAAATAACACTAGCGATGATAATGAAAATGTTTGTGGTTAGGAAATTAACAAAAAAAATGTTCTTAACTACTAGATCATTGTTGATTTTCAAAATTGTTTACCAATTTATTTTATTAAACAGATAAAAATGGTCCATTATCCTTTTGAGTGTTTGCCTCAAAATGTTTACCTGAAATAAGTGAACCTTATTTCAGGTTTTTAATTTATTATTTTAAAAAAAGTTACTTATTATAGTTTTAAAAAGTTAATTTTTTACTTTTATAAAAAAGTCAGCTACCTCACCGACGGCGAGATGGAAAACTGGCAAACTCGTTTTGATCACGAAACCGGCCAAGCCACTTGACAGCCCTTCAGCGTATAAGCCGATATTCCTTCTCGACGGCTGCGGCAAGCTTCTAAAAAGCTACTAGTGTCCAGGCTCAGAGACCACTTGGTACAGGACCGTGATTCAAACCAGTATGGCTTTAGGCGAGGACGCTCGACCCTAGATGCCCTAGTTCACCTGAGGTCAATCGTACGGGCTGCCACCGCCGGACATAGGCCCCAGCATAGGTTAGTAGGTATGCTGACACTGGACGTGCGGAATGCATTCAACTCCGCCCCTTGGGATGCGATTATAGAGGTAGCCAGGGCCAAAGAAGTACCGAGGAGCCTTCAAAAAATGCTCGAAGCCTACTAGCCAAATAGAGTAGTAGAGGTAGCGAGCCCATCTGGAGCTATCCAATTCACTAAGGTGATGTCGTGCGGAGTACCCCAGGGTTCTGTCCTCGGACCTGACTTGTGGAACTTACTCTACGACGATCTCCTTAGGCTGAACATGCCCGATGGAGTCGAGATGATTGCTTTGGCGGATGATGTTGCTATCATATCAACTCAGTCTGTCCCAGTACTCCTGGAGGACAGTTTGGCCGAAGCTTTCGAGACTATCAACGTCTGGATGCATGGCCATGGGCTGACGCTCGCAGCTGAAAAAACGGAGGCCATAGTTTTTAATAAAATGAGGGTTCGCAACGAGATGTCTGTTACGCGCGCAAGCCACACCATCAGGTCAAAGCGAAGTGTACGGTACCTTGACGTCCAAATTGACAAAAAGATGGGTTTCTTAAAACACGTCGAACTAGTCGCAGAGAGAGCACCGGTGGCCGCGAAGCAGCTGAACTACCTCATGCCCAACCTCTGAGGACCCAGGCAGAAATCCAGACGGCTCCTGTCTAGTGTAATCACCTCCAGAATATTATACGCGGCACCATTCTGGGCAGAGTCTATGCGGGTCGGAGGCTGGAAGAGATTAACGGCCGTGCACAGACGTTCCCAACTACGCGTCGCGTGCTGCTACCGTACAGTATCCTACAGTGCCGTGGCTGTAGTATCGGGAATCCAATCAATACATCTGCTCGCTAGGGAACGGACGGAAGTATATGAAAGACAGGACCGTGATGAGGCCAGGAAAAAACTCACTGTCAGCTGGCAGAACGAATGGGATTCATGCTGCGAGGGAAGGTGGACACACAGGCTCATAAGCAACATCGGCAGATGGTCCTCGCGCCGTTTTGGCGAGGTGACCTTTCACGTGACACAGGTGCTCACGGGGCACGGATGCTTCGGTGCATATCTACCGAGGTTTCATATCCAGGCCTCCGACAGTTGTGCGTAATGTGGATTATCCCCAGACAATGCAGAGCATGGATTCTTCCAGTGTGATGCGTGGGAGAACTGGCGAAGACAAACGTGCGCTGAAATTAACGTCGAGGAACTAAGACCCGACAACCTAGTGGATATAATGCTACTATCACCTCGTCACTGGACTTCGATATGTAAGCTTATGTCCCGGATCATGTCTACAAAGGAAACCGAAGAGAGATCCAAGCAGACGCATCCGGTACCGTGAATGAACGTGTTCGCAAGGTCGGCGGGCGTAGGCCGGACGGAGAAGTTAAGTCCGAACGGGATATCTAGATCGGCGGGCCATCCCAGCTGGATTGCGAAGTGGAAGTGGTATCGGGTACATCGTCGGATATTCAACAAAGCTTCTTGTTGTTACTACACCTTTTGTATATAATCGTATTAATATGTACATTTTATGCTATGCTATGTTATGTTATATTATGCTGTGTATATTTTCATCCAATAAATGATGGCGGTACCCTCTCCCCCTAAAGTAATTCCAGCGAAAAGTTCCAAGGGGAGTTGGCAAGCTTTGCTGATACCGTTTAAAAAAAAAAAAAAAAAAAAAAAGATATTTATAGATAGTGGGAATTAGCAAACGCACATGTATTAGGTAAATAGGTACCAATACAATAACATAGGGATCCTTCAATGGCCAATATTCATTTATTTAGTCATAAAACTGATAAACATTAATTAATATTTGAAGTTTGGACATACTTAAAAAAAACGGCAATACACAATGAAAACCATGCGGCCATGTACAATGTACATTATCTAAATACCCAGATTGAATAATACATTTATATTTAAACATTTTATATTTAAATGATAAATTTTGTTTACACAAAATAAATTAGGTCCGATATTGGACGGAACCAAATTTTTCGTATTTAAGACTTACTAGGACCGAATTACGTAAAATAATTTGTAACCAGACCGAACCGAATATTTTCTTAAACGATGGAACCAGTGATCATTTTTACATAAGGACACCGAACCACACCGCGGTCTTGTCCAGTCCGGTTCAGTTCGGACCGGCAGACTGGTCCGTGCAGAGCTTTATTAGAAACCAATATTTTTTCACTAATAATTCAACATGCACACATAACAAGTTTTAGTTTTAACCAAATTAATAATGTATAATTTTTTTTATTTTACTTTTATATTTGACGAGTTGAAATTATTTTTTATTAATTTTAAATGTTGGATTTTGTAATAATTCAATTAAACTAATTTGAGTAAATTTACATTAGAAACATGCCAGACTTACCTCCTCTCCTGGACGGCTATTTTAATGCGTTCAATTTTTATTAGTGTCTTCTATAATTTGTCTTATACATATATTTATTTATTTTATGTTAATGTCTGCCATTACCAATACCGTGGCTATGAATAATTAATTTTATATGTATTAATAAAATTACAATAAAAAAAAAAGATTTAATTTCAATGAAATAGTTAATTTATATTTATTTTAAAATAAAAATTTTAATTGTTTATGTATAACACCTTAAAATGTGCGAGTGTGTGGTGTTATCTTAATTATACGTTGTATCGCTGTAAAAATTCTATATACTAAAAGTTCATCTATTTGTATTTTATAATCTAGTTTGTTTTATTGCAATAATAATATACAACAAAATTAAAAACATCATATTAATACTAATATCATATAATAAATTGTGCTACGTAATAAATTTCAATATATATATATATGATTATATATATATATTATGATTTTTTTAATGTTAATCTAGCCACTGTAAAATATGAACTTATTTGTAAGTGATTTTTCTCAAATAATGTATATTTGATTAAATATTAAGTTATAAATAAAAGTTTTAATTGTATTAAGTTCCTTCCTGAATATATTAGATGAAAAACTTTTGCTATTATATATGTTTAACATTTTGTGCTTTGGAATTTTTGACAATTAAATTTTTTAATTAGATTTATACTAATAAAATGATATATACAGATCTTTGAAAGAATCACATTTAACCAGAAAAATGGAGTGCATGGAGACAAACAATCGAACTAAACATTACTATATTGTATTTAATAAAACCTAAAACATTGAGGGCTTTGCTACAGTGATGTTTATATTATAATGGTAAAAATACAAGAAGGATAAAAAATGGAATCCAAGATCTTTGGAAAGGAAAATCCGTTTAGAGGATTATAATCGAGAATGCAAATGTGGAGTATAGGAGTACGATGTCTAGAAAAATTACATGGCATTTACTTAAATTCAAGATAAGGCCTAGTAGCTATACTCAGGAGTTAAATATATTCAATTCTCATTAAAGAATATGAAGGCTATGGACATCGTACATTTTTAGATATATTTTCATATATCTGTATATAAGTATGCCTTACCTGATGATTACCAGAAGATAATTTCCTACATCATGTGAATTGAGATCATTTATGAGAAGATTGTGATCAAAGGTGTCAAACGTCTTTTTGAAATGGTAAAGATAACATCGACTTCCGTGATGAAGTTAATACTATTTTGATTATTGATGTAATAATAATGAAAAAAATATACAAAATTAAAAGCGAAAATATAAATCTAAAGGGCAATATATGTGTTATTTTTTATTTCAATAAACAGCTATTATAAACAATAAATTAATATCAGATATATTCTAAAATATTAAATTCTTTCTGACAAAAACAATAATTAAAATAAACAATATGCTAAAAGCGCTGATCGCTATTTGTCTGTAAAAAATGAATTTTATTAAACTAAAAAAATCAGAGATAGAAAATGCATTAATCAATTGAAAATAATTATTATAATATTGTTTAAAATTACCACCAATTTACAACAATATTTAATGCTTATAATAATACTTTTTATATATATTTTACATATTTTATGTCCTAACTAGTAATTACTGAGCGACTATTGATTATATATATACAGTGGATAGATCGTATACTGGACCATATTTGGGTAGTTTGGAAAATTTGATTGTCGACTAAAAGTTATTGCAACGTTAGAATGGGTAATTTTTCCACGCTACCTTAATACAGTTTAATATGAGATCAATAGTATATAATATCAATTATACTAGGTACAAATTATAATATCTATCGATATAAGTAAAATGTTATATTATTTTATTTTCATTCAATCTTCTGGTATGTAATGCATAAATATAATGTAATTATATTATTTATTACGTAATAGTTTAATGAAAAGTGAAAACTAGGGTAATCGAATTTGAATTCGATTGTCAATAAATGTTAGAGTAAATTTATCACTGCCGACTCATAGAATCATTATGATATCATTGAATAGGATACTTGAGGTAGTCATTTTTAAATTTTCAGTTTTTAAACCTAAAATTATACAAAATTTATAATTTTAATAAATAGTTAAAAATTGAACATTTTCCTTTTTAAAAATAATTAGTCACATTAATGAAGTACTAAAATATATTTACAGTGAAATTTATGTCTGTTAAATGCATGTATTTGATATAAAAATAACGCTATTGAAGTTTTGATTTAACATGATCTACAATGTTTACAGATGACATATGTGTTAGTAAGTAAACTTGAAATATTTCAAATAAATGAATTGTACTCATAAGTTAATAAAAGAATTGTTTAAAATTAAAAGTTATAATAAGTTTCACTGGAACTATTGTGAAAACACAATATACAATTTACATGGTTGAAATGGGTAGTTATAGAACATTTAATAGCATTTAAACATGACTAGTTGTTACATATTACCTTTGTCACTTTAAATGATGTAGGCATATATTTTTTGAGTATTTTTTTTCATATAATTTTCTTTCTTATAGCAGGAATTTGTTTTTTAAAACATCACGTGATGATCCTAGACGAATGTTCTCAATTGTGGTTGAACTGATGTAAAATTAATATAAAATAAAAATATATAAAAAATTATTAAATTTTGTACCTACTTATATGCTTGAGCAAACCCAAATGATCAAATAAATATAAATTTACCAAAAATTCATATTTTATGTCCTTTATTACATTAAAAAAATTTAATTCATTCATTCAAAGAAATGTATAATAGGTATTTTAAGTTATTTTTAGCATACAGTATAGCTAATACACGTTTGATCTAACTGATATATTCTAAACTATTCACGATTGAGAATAAAATATAAACATTATATAGTTTACGGATTATATATGTCTGCAGTTCATACAAACATAGTTCAAATAATCCACTGTAATAAACTATATGTTTACTATAACTTCACAGAATTTAGAAATAATATAATGAATTTTAATTCTTATTAAAAGAATACGGTAACGGCCGATATTTAATTAGTGCATATAAATAAGTATGGTTTAAGAGTACGTAAAAGACGTTTGTATAAATAATTTCCTTTCATCAACCTTGGGTAAAATACTTATAAATATTATAATTGAATACCTATTTCGAATACTTCCAAAAAAAGTATTCAGAATATGTATTCGAATACTTTAAGATAATAGTATTCCCTAAGTATTTGAAATACTTTGTAAAATATATTACAAATACTTTTAGAATACTCATATTTTTACTAGATTTCAATAACGAAAATAGTACCTACACCTAATTATAATATTATTACATTCAATCATTTTTTCCCTGTGTAATTGAATATAATCCTACAATCGAAAATACACACCTATCTTTTAATGATTAATTATATTTGAATTTTAATATTAAACTTTAATATTGTGTGACTAATTTAAGTAATAAGTGAGTAGATCATTTTTTTTTGCAAAACTTAATCAATAAGCATTATACTTTCAATGATTTACCAACTATTAGTGATATTTTTCTTTTATAATAATTGGTATTATAAAGGTACTTATATAAGATCTCATATCAATAACTACTGTAATTACTAAATGTATTATAATAAAATAATATCAATAAATATAATATATTTAAACTATTTATTTCATCAATACAAATTATTATTATTTAAATCAACATATTTAAAATTGGAAAATAACATTACTGTCTTACTACATATAGTTGAAAACAAAATAAGATAATATAATATACCTAGGTACTATAAAATATTATGTAATTCTACACAAATACAATAATGAAATTATTTTTATAAATGTGATTGAACTTTAATCAAGTATTCGGTATATTGTATTCAGAATACTTGTAAAAAGTATTCAAAATACTGTATTAAATACTTTCAAAAAAATGTATTTAAAAAATATTTGGAATACTTGAAAAGTATTCCGAATACTGTATTCGGAATACTCCCAAAGTCTGCCTTTCATGGTGAATAAAATCTATATTCCTATAGTCAATTTAGATATTTATATAAAAATATAGACAATTTCTAGTCCAACAGGATATGCATCTACTCGTAGGGTGTTGCATATTTGCCGATAGTAGCTATTAACGTTATACATAGCGGCTATAGTAGGTATATATCCTATAATCTATAGGTGACTAGTAAATTTAGTGCGCATATAAAGTTTGATGGTTAAATGAATATGTTATTTTTACGATAATAATACTGATAAATATATATATAATATAAAGGTTATTATTAACCATAAATTGAATAATAATACAAAAATTAATAATTAACAGAGCAGATAGAATCTGAAATATTCAATGAAAAAACAACAGATTGTAAGTTAATTTTGATTTATGTACTTAAGATATATAACTTATAACGCATAATGAAATTAACCATATATGTGAACTCTGTTAGCAAATGAATAGTTTTAATTTGATTATTACTGCTGTTTAACATGATAATATTAAAATGTCAATAAATATGTGTCATAAATGTAGTTTATTATTATGATGACAGACCTGTAGTTAAGTACATATTACAATGATGGTCAATAAATAGAACTATCAAACAGAGTAAGAGTATAGCTAATATGATTATATTAAAGTGGATGCTTGGAAAGACTAGAGAAGATAAAATAGGAAATTATTACATAAGAGGTAGTATAGGAATAACTTTTATAGAAGAACAAATATAAAGAATAAATAAAGTATTAATATCATCAGATGTACATTTTCTACCTAGGTTAGGTAAATAAATGTATGTTGATGGTGTTAAAAGGAAGAAAGTAATAGGATGATGGAAAACTAGGAGGTTAGTTAATTGTGATTTTATGTGGTAAGCAGGTGTAAGTTAGGAGGATTTGGGAGATGGGATTAAGTGGAAGTGGAGGACTAAGGTGACTGGCTTCAAATAGTCGTGAGAAAAAGCAAGGAGAAGAAAAATAAGATGAAAATTAAATATTCAAAAAAGTACTTTTTATAATTTATTATTTTATTTAATGAATTGTTTTCAATTAATTTAATTCTGTTATCTGAATAATGTATCAATTAATATTGGTTTATATGTGATTTTTCACAAAAAAATTATGAGATATTTGATATGTTAAAAAAAAATGCAAAAAAATGCTGTTTGTATACAACAGCACGCATTATAAATAACATGTACATCATGATACGTATGAAATTTTTAAATATATCATGATTTTGGTGCAATTAATATAAGTATGAGTCTAAATATAACTTCAAAAGTAATCTTAATGATAAGAATTTAATTGCACCACATTGTTAATAGTAACGAAATTCACAGTATGAATTTATTTATAGAAGAAGACTTTTCACTTTATGGAAAATTGTATTGGAAAATAATGATTATTTTTGAAAAATCAAGTTTCTTTTAGTTTACTTATTATAATTTTAAAAATAAAAGTAATTGTCTAAATCTGATCAGAATATCATATTAGTAACTTAAGGGTTAAAAAATATGACATTATCTCTTGCATATTTTAAATTGTTTGTAGTATGCCAAACATTTAATATAACAATATATCGTCATAAAACATACTATATTATTATAAAAATATAATATATTGTTTAATACTATTATATAACCTATAATTTTAGGTTCTACTAGTAAACCAATTACATAATTTATTCTAAATATTTTATTATGATAAATATATAATATAAAGATACATAAATGATATATCACATGTATTTATTTATATTTTTATTTATTTGTAGGTCATTTAATAATCGAACATTAATATAAGCGCCATAAAAATTATAATTTATAATGAAATTGATATTTTGAAATAATATAAAGTATAACTTAATAAACATTTCTGAAATCTATCTCTATAAATCATAGTTAAGTAATAGGATGAAAAATAACAATATTATAGTTTGAGATCTGGAATACTAACTCAATATATAACATTTAAAAAAGCACTGATAAAATTCATCTTATTCCATTATATATATAGGTATTCTTAAACAATATGGGAGATCGTTTGATTTGAATAAACATAATCGCAGCTCAGTATTGGGGAGAGCCTCACTATTGCATGAGGTACACCACTTCTCATGACTAATTCGAATTCAAAATAGGATTGCGCGATTTATATCGAGAAAAATTGTGGTCGTAAGAATTTTATGTGGAGTTATAATATTGATTCACATTTGAAGCTGACCATTCTTATAGATTTCTCAAATTTTAAATCTGCAAATAATAATAATAAATAAAAAAATATCTGATACGACATTTATTTAACTTGGATATGTGAGCCAGATACCACACATACCCTGTTTGATATATTCTTAATATTAATAATATTTTTATTTATATATTTTTAGCTATTATTGAAGACCTCAAAACATGTAAATATTAGTTTGTATATTAGTTAATATTATTTTAATTATTAAGTTTATTCCTTAAATTGTACACAGTACCGTTGGGAAAAATGAATGATTTTATATAGGTTTTTAAAAAAAAAAATGTAAAATCCTATGACAAATAAACTGAAAATATTCCTGGTTCTTTCTGACTTTCCACAATTTCTCTCACCTTCCGAAAAACGGCTGATGCTTAAATTGTCTTCCATCAGCTATGTTATCGTTACAATATATAAAGCATTCGTAATTTATAAGTTAATATTATTTTAATATCATATCATATTTATAATATTAAAATGTTGCTAATATACATTTTTGTATATTATGATTTAGGGCATGGAAAAATGTATGGAAGAATTTTATTTGTAGCAGGTTCGATGTTTAATAGTTACTATATTTAATTTCTAAAAGTAAATAAATACATTGACAAGAACACGCACGTAGTAAAAATAATTCCAATTTTTATTTTGTTTTTGTGGAGTTTATTTGAATTTAAATATTAATTGTTGAGTTTTTATTCATTTTTCTAACTTATTATGAAATATATTATTTATTTTTAATAATGTTTATAACAAAAATTTAAAATTGTATTATTTTAGTTAAGTTTTCAAACAATTTTAATAGTTTAGATTATTTGTTCTTACTTTAATAATGCATGCGTGTTAATAATGTTTGTAACGGTACACCTAAACTTACCAGACATAAACTAAAACAGCCCTTTTTAGGGCCACCAAAAGTACAACACCACCATATGTGGTTTGGCTTCTTGTCTCCCTGTCTTATATACTATACTACAAAAAATCTAAACCAATCAGAGTACGCGAGCGATTCGACCAAGCAAAACGTACGAAACGGTATCCAATCAGAACACTAGACGGATACCCGATTTCCATATAAATATAGATGCGATATTTAAAATCGACACGATTATTTAACGACACGACGATATTTAAAATCAGTTCCGTACCGACAGCAGTCCAGACCACACGAACGCCGCTTCTAGTGATTTTCATCATAGAACCACGTTCGTCGTCGTTTTAGACCCAACTCTCACCTGCAAAGACCCTTGGCTTTAGGTAACGTATCACATGCAGCCGCAGAGTTTAGCTCGCGGCTCCCAACGTGACCCAGTAGGATTGGCTCATTCAGTTCTCTTAATTCATTTCACAATCTGTCAGACGATAATTCTGCGAGTACATTCTCCCGCTCGGGAACCCACGCTTCCGCAATGGGTAGGGGCTCGAAACGTTCCCCACCACTAAATCACCCGATGTTATTAACCGTTCTTCTTCAGGTACTCCCCCGTTAGTTCCGTTGAAAAAGATAAAAGCTCTTGCTTCAACCGGGGAAAATTCAGATTGTAAACAAACTTCGGCCAAACAGAGAGCTTCCCGCGCAAATTCCAACAAAAAAATCCAAATCCAACCAAATTCCAACTAACCAAAACACTTCCCGCTCAAATTTTCCAAGTTCGACAGCTGGCACTCTCCCATTGGACAAAACCCCATCACGTGATTTTTACAGGAAATCGCCAACTCATTCGACCAATGGCATCACTTCCCGCCCAATTTCTCCGACGCCTTCGTCAATTTCCAATTCCTCTCTCCGTTCTTCGTCGCCTACAAACTCATTCATCATGGACGAACCACCAAAGCCTAGAATTCCGCCTATATTCATTCAATCTTCCGCCTGGCGCTCAATCGCTACTAAACTGATGACCTCCCTTCTAGAAAGTGCTCTCCAGGCAAAATCTCACACGGGTTCAACCATTAAACTGCAATGAGTCGACGTTGAAGTATTCCGCGTAGTTCAACGTTATTTCACTGTTTCGAACGCAGAATTTCATACCTTCCCCCTTCCCGAGGAAAGAGTCCTTAAAGTTAACATAAAGGGCCTCCCTATTGACATTTCTGAAGCGGAAATTACCGCTGAGTTAGTTAACAAGGGCTTTGACGTAAAAAGTACACGTCAATTCTCAAATTCAGTACATAAATTCCCCATTCACTTAATCACTCTCGCGTCAAACCCAGAAAACAAACACATTTAGTGAAACCCCCCTCTTCTACATTTCCGTTAAAATTGAATCCTACAAACCAACAAAAACGCCCAGTATTTCGATTGTCAACGTTTCGGCCACTCGAGCATGTACTGCGGCTAAGCCCCCAGATGCGTTAAATGCTCCGGTCCTCATCTCGCAAAAGACTGCGCAAAACCCCGTGAAATCGACCCAAAATGCGCAAACTACGAAGGCGTCTACACGGCCAATTATACCAAATGTCCTGCCCTCCTTAGGAAAAAGAATCCTGTCACTCCAAAAAACCAAATACTTCTAAACCCTCCACAAACTCCGACTTTCTCTCAACTCTCAGTAATACTCAATCAAATTCCCAACCAATCATCAACCAACAGTTACCTCTCAACCCCACTTCTCCCACCCTCTCATACACGTCATACACGTCAAAAGTTTCCTCTTCCTCCCCCCAAACACAAAAATAAATACGGCAGAAATCATCGCCCAACTCACCGGCCTCATCAAAAATATTTCAAACCGTAAAACAAAGGTAAAGGACGTAGTAAATCCTTACCATCCTCCCCTCCTTCTCAACATCAATGGCTAACACCAGAATTCTGTTTTGGAACGCTCAAAGCGTCTCTCGAAAATGCCTTGAACTCTTACATTTCGTCCACGAACACAACATCAATATTCTCCTTCTTAACGAAACCCACCAAACCCAAGATTGAGCATTCAAACTTCCAAATTTCCATTCTTATTACACTAACACCCCACGCATCGCGGGCCACTCTCCATCAGCTGGCACAGCTATTCTCGTCAACAGACGCCTTATCCACTACCAAGTTTCAATTTCTACTACTTCATTGACCAACACGGCCATACATATTCGACTAGGCAACTCTGAAATGAGACTCGTGGCCGTCTATAAAAACCCCAAAACCCCACTCCACACTTCCGATCTCGACGCCCTTCTCGCTTCTAACATCGACACCATCATTGCAGGTGATGTCAACGCGAAAAACCTATCCTGAAACAGTCTTACTTTCAACAGCCACGGTCACATTCTTCAACACTACCTCGATCAACGACTAGACACTTCTGTCGCCGCCCCCTCTTCTCTTACTCACTATCCGAATAACCCAAATCATCGCCCAGATATTCTCGACATCGCCCTCCTCAAAACCGGGCACTAAATTTTCAAATAACAAATTTTCCAGCCGAACTCTCATCCGACCACTCCCCCATCTTATTAGATCTAAATCACAGTACTTCGCAAATTTCTCTTCTAAAACCCTCCTACATCACGGACTGGGGAAAATTCGAAGAAATCTTAAATTCCATCACCCTTCTACCACCAAATGTGTCCACCACCAGAGCAATAGACTTCGAAATTTCTAAACTCTCCGACACCATTTCCTTTGCAACTTCAAACTGTACCTCTATCTTCTCCCCCCCCCCAATCTCAAGCAGGACCTCCCCCAAAGTATTCTTCACGAAATTTCTCGGAAAAGGCGACTGCGCTCCAAATGGCAAAGAACCCGTGACCCTATCATAAAAACTCGTCTAAACGCCCAAACTCTTCTCGTTCGGAATCTTCTTTTCTCTCACCGTGAAAACGAATGGTATAACCTCCTAGGTTTCTTTTAATCAAACCCAAATGGTCACTTATCATTCCACCAAATCAATAGAAGCCTACTCCAGAAGCCCCCTCGTTCTAACCCCCACAAAACAAACAATGATTCATTAATTTAAGATCCCATTGAAAAACCGAACTATTCGCCGACTCCATGCAAGATCAATTCGTTCCTATCCTCTCTCCTATGACGCATTCATTCGCAAAACCCTCTTCACCCACAACTCATCCACCACCCACAAGAAAACAATCTTCTTCTCTCCCGGTGAAGTTAAGGACACCATTCGTAAACTTCAAAATCGTAGCGCCCCCGGCCCCGATAATATCTCAAACACTGCCCTTAAACTTTTCAATAAACCCTTAATTTTTCACTTCTGCCGTATTCTCAACGGTTGCGCTCGTCTTGAATACTTCCCAGATTCCTGGAAAAAAGCCTCAGTAGTAATGATTCCCAAACCTGGCAAAGACCCAAAATCTCCCTCAAACCACCGTCCTATCTCACTTCTCAACACTCTTAGTAAGGTCTTCGAACTCCTTCTTCTCACCAGGTTACAAATCTTATCTTCCCCTCTCATTCGCCCCGAACAATTTGGCTTCAGACACCAGCACAGCATCACCCTCCAGTTAGTCAATGTTCTGGACAACATAATTTCTTCTAAAAATCTCAGCAAGAAAACCGCTGCAGTCCTCCTGGACGTCCAAAAGGCATTCGACAAAGTCTGGCATCCCGGCCGCATCTTTAAACTCATTTCCATAGGAATTCCCACCCGACTCGTAAACATCATCAAATCTTTCTTTATAAATCCGAAATTCTCTATCAAGGTAGAAAACCAATTCTCCTCCAGTAGGAACATATATCCGCGGGGGTCCCCCAAGACTCCTGCCTCTCCCCACATTTATTCACCATATATGTCAACAATATCCCTCTTCACCCAAAAGCAAAGATCGCACTCTTCGCCGACGACACCCTTCTCTATACCACGAATATAACAAATTCTGCCGCAGCTTCTAATCTTCAAAAGCAAATCAACCTAATCCAACCTGTGGTTCAAACAGTGGAGAACCTCTATAAGCCCCCCCCCCCCAAAACTTCGGCCATCTTCTTCACTATAAAATGTACCTAAAACACGCCAAAAACTCAAACTCTACAATACCCCAATAAACTGGTCCCACTCTATTAGATACCTGGAAGTACTCATTGACAAGAATCTAAATTTCTCATCCCACATCAGTTATATCACAAACAATACCAAAGCTGCTGGTAACTTACTCTCCCTCATGCTTAACAAGAAAAGTCCCCTTTCCATCCGTACTAATGTACACATCTTTAAATCATACATGCACCCCATCTTAACTTACGCCTGCTCCGCTTGGGCCTCAAATATCTCCAATTCTAACTGGAAACTCATCGAAGTGATTCAGAACAAATCACAAACCTCCCCCTTACGTTAGCAACCACACCATCAGGAAATCCACTAACATGCCGTCCATCTTCGAATTCATAAACTCCTCCTCTGTTAAACTTAAAAACTCCATTACCGCATTCCATTTCCCCCACATTTCAGAAATATCAACCCGGGCTCTATCTTCTATCTAGGTCCACTATCCTTCTAAACATGTAAACTTAAACTTCTAAAATCTGAAAACTCTAGACACCCTCACCTCACAACTCATGCAACATCCAACCCTCTGGTAGAAGCAAAAGCTTGAGACAGAGTACCCCCCCCCAAAAAAAAAAAAAAAAAAAAAAAGCAATGCAATAAAATCGACACACTCTTCTCCTTTCACCTGTTCAGTAACTATTTACTAAAACAACCGAAAGGAGAAACTTCGACGCAACGGACCACACCAACAATGGAGCCAACCAGTCTTTCTATCAAGCCAATCAAGCCACCTTCAGGATGACTACCAGAGCCAGCCAAGCCGATCTGACGCTGACCGACGATTGGGATCATCAGCCACAACAAAGCTACCATTTGATTCAACAGGCGGAGCCAGTTCAAGTGCCCACCGGACACCATCAAGGCCGACGTCACCACCCACTCTTTCCGGGATTAGGCTGAGACGTCTGCACATAAATGTGTGCGAGCAGTATTAGGGATCGGCAACATAAGTGTGTTGCCGAGGGAACTGAATAAAAGTGACCTAAAATCTAGGTATCTCATCGTCAATGCACCACCTGGGGTGTTTATTATTACATGTTAACCCGTAAATGTTGACCCTATAAATGTTAATCCTTTCAGGTTAACTTTTTAATTGTTAAACCTTACTAATCAAATTCATGTATGTATTTGTATGTTATTATTTTAAATAAATAAACGAAACAGTTCAAGAACATCTTCGTGTGTCCGTAACATGTTTAAGAAGAGTTATTTTAAAGGATGGGTATAATTTTAAATTCTGAGCAAAGCTATACAATTCTAATGAGTTTGAAAAAATTATTTTATTTTTAAATTGATATTTATTTTTTTCTTCTTAGAACAACTATTCCAAGATTTAATACAATCGCTACAAGTGTACCAATTTTTCGATAGCAATATTCTTATAGTGAAAGTAATTTATTGTTGTAAAATGTTTAATTATAAATAAATATTATTATATATCACAACCTTCCTCTGCCATCAGCTGGTGATTCCGTTCTTGATCTTGGTTTCACCCTTACTCAGACACTTTGTCTTGGCAAAAATATAGAGACTCGGTGCTATAAAGCACTTAAACTTCTTGGTTTCATTTTTCGGATATTCCGTGAATTCCACCTCTCTTTCTTTTTAAAAACTCTATATTGTTCCTTTATTCGCCCAATTGTTGAGTATGGCTCTGTTATCTGGGATCCAGTCACATCCTCCCATAAAATAACACTCGAAAGAGTACAAAGAAAATTTTTACGCCTGGCTGCTTTTGCCCTTCATATTCAATGTCCTCCTCACGACTACACTCCAGTCCTAGAAGAACTCTCCC
>JAIPRL010007691.1:0-22618 GCA_025469235.1 Pemphigus obesinymphae
GGAAATATATATTATCCCCCCCTTAGGCATATATTTTTTCATTTCACTATATATTTCCATAAAAAAAATTAAAAGTCAAAGTGCAAGGGGGGGGATCTATCCCCCAAATCCCCCCCCCCCGTAAATACGCCACTGGCGGCAACACAAATTAATAAAACAAAACTTAACACAAAATACTTTACGTATACGATCGCGAACATACGAGTATATCAATAATAAAGCACAAAATATAATATTATATCTCGCCTTTTCAGTGGTCTCTTGCGGGTACCTGCGGGCGAGCGAGACTCAACAGAATACCATTATATTTTTACTAACGGCAATAATTAGAAAAAAATGCAAAATAGACAATTTATAATATCGTCTGGGATGTGATGACATTCTTAGGTTTTATTAGTATACACTTCAGCATGTACACATTCATATACGTTAATGTTATTCTTAACATATACACACATATAGTACATATATTATAATAGCATATTCGTAGCTATCAAGAACCTAACCTCCTTCGACGACCCTAACATGTGGAGGTGCGAACCTAAGGATGTTGGAGTTTGGGAAATAAGACGATGTTAAACTATTAATTAATTATTGAAAATTGAAAACTTAAAAATTAATTAATTTTATACCAATACACACTAGAAAATACGATACATCATTTTTCAAAAGCTGTTTTAATATATGCATGTTATATTATATTGTATATGTACTATGTTCATTGATTTTCATACTTTTTTTTTTATTATTCGTTTATAACCTGATGATGGCTTACGGTCTATAAACTAGTTGTTACTTATAATCTTTTTTCGAGTACTCTCGTTTTTTATATATTAGTTTTATTTACGTATATATTGTTATTTTTTATAATATATACTTATTTTTATGAATATATTATATTAATGTAAAATGAAAATCTGATAAATCAGGTAAACTAATTTCGTATGAGTTCTTATAAAAAAACTACCCCTATATAATAATAAAATGCATGAACGAAATATATGCACATACAAACTTGTTATAAATAATACCTATATTAATCCTTTCACTACCTTTGGGTACCTACTCCAATTACAATTGATAATTTAAAATTGATAAAATTAATTATAATTGCACTGATTTCCTGTGTACCTTGCAAAGCACAACCTCATAACATTCCGCCAAATTATCCAATCCTCCCAAAACTTGGTACTCTTCGTCAAAGAAGCGTATTGATAACACAGGTCTGCAACCAAAAAATGGCATTAGATTTTTTTTTACTGTTTCTTATAGATTTTTACTTCTAAAACCGGAAAAAAATACTGAAAAAATCCATCTCGTCAATTTTTGTGTAAGAATCATATTTTTAGTTTAATTTTGCGTGAAATTTCTCTTCGACATGAAATCTGATATCCTATTGTTAATTCTAAAAACTATATCCAATAATTATTTCTTACTTTAAAATAATATTTATAAGAATGAATCTAAATAATAATAAAAATAGAAAATGGAAAGGAGGGGGCTGTGTGAGGGGTAGTTAAGGTGGGGTTGGCAGTGTAAAGAGCTCGGGCGATCATGTCCTAACACGTTTACTTTATTTGTAGCGAAGGGTGAGGCGTCTTACTAATACGGTTAAACATGTTTGGACAATCCTCTGCAAGTCTCAACATAAGTTAAATAAGTATTCAGGATCTTGGTTGATGTAATGTATAAACCACTTAAATTTTTTCATGTCTTTCTTTATTTTTAAATTTTACGGTTTTCAATCACGAATTTTAGGCTTTCAAAAAACATATTGTAAAAATACTCCACTCTACAACATAGTAAATATTCCCATCTTTCATATTTTGTATAAATTTGAACTCTGTGATTATACAGAGAAAAGTTGTAATTATAAATCGTAAATGTGATTTTTAACAAATATCGTGATAACACGAAAATAAAAAATATTACTGGTACATGACTATTTTTTAATTACTTTTAAAATATAGTTAAATATTTTTAAATTGTTGTATTTTCATTTTTCTTTAAATTTCATAAAAAATTACCTATACAAAACCCCTTAATAATCAGGTGTGTAGGTAGCGTCATCTTAAGTTAAACTCTTGTTTATATTTTACTAATTGGTAATTAGTAATTACTAGGGCTCGAAAGTTGATTTGTTTGTATGTTTTTTCTGGGTTATTAGATTTATTGCTAAGTAAACTAAAAATTGGTTTCAAGACACTAGGAAAAAAATACTGTATACCAATATTTAAGTACCTATATTATACGTGGAAAAATAAATAATCCTAATAGTAACAACATAATGAACTAGAAATCAATTTAATTACGTTATTTTATATTTTTCGTTTACGTAATACTTTTATATTAATTACGTTTACACGAACTACAATTACTTTTTTTTTCTTTTAAAGCTAATGGTTTTTTCTTAAGTTTTGAATTATCAATAACATCTTAATTACGTTTTTGTGCATTAATCAATAATTGAAATGCATACCTATAAGATGATTGAACTATCAAATACACATTCAAATAAAAAAAAAATCAGAATTTTCTGAAATCATACCCGACAATAAAACAAATTATGTAAAATATTTTTAAAAATTCAAAGTAAACTGGAATTTTTTAATAATGGTAGTTAGCTTGTACGCAAATTCGCTTATATAGGAGAGGGTGCATATTCTCTGAGAGTTGATAAGATATATAGGTATTATTTGCCTTTATTTGTTATTAATTTTTATTACACTTTTGCACATTTATTATAATTATTTTTCAATTATTCAAGCACTGTATATCATATACTTTTCAATATTATACTGTTACATTGTTATATTACTTTTAGTTATAACCAATATTTTATTAATTGGGTTATGTTTAATATCGGTTACAGATGGTTTCATTTTAATAGGTTTTTACTTTTTAGTATTAATAGGTATGGGTTGCAGTTAATTTGAATTGTAAGCCCTGATCCTAATTATTCTAATAATGTAGACATAACACACAAAATATTAAATAATAAATATTATTAATTACAATAATTAATATTGTCTTCACATTATTATATACTAATCTATATATGTTTTTTTTTTTGTTTAGGATTAAAGAAATCAATTTTATTTTTATACAATATAGGTAAGCTTGTACATTTTGAAAAATGAAAAACGAAGAAGTAGTTAACGTGGAAACCGGATTGAACATTAAACAATCTCGTAAGTATACCTATATATTTTTGTATTTAAATAACATAGGTATTAGTTATAACTAGTATTTATTGAAATATTATATATTTTATTAAAATATCAAAACTATAAATTATATATAGGGTCTATGAACTGTTCAAGGATATTAAATCTCATGGTTTTTTTGGGATTTATGGTCAACTATATGTTACGAGTTAACTTCACTATTGCCATTGTGGACATGGTACCCCATCATGGTAGTAGTAAAAAAAATGTCTCCGTAGAACAATCTAACGATTTTTCGACTTCGTCTTTAAATGATACCAATGTAAGTATACCCTTATCTAATATTATTTTCTTTCAAGGGTGTGTTTAGGCGGACAATCAGGACAAATGCATCTTTCTCCCGTTTACGAAAAACTTCCAAAATTCAGTTCTAAAAAACGATGAATAATTTTCAAATTATAAATATTTTAATTATAACCAGACGATTATTTTGAAAAAAATTGTCCTCCCACATATGTGGGTAAAAACTAAAAGCCTGGTTTCTTATCTGCAGTCAGTTGCATATAGTACAAAAAAAATTCAAACAACATTTTATTTAGTATTTCACATCGTGTCGAACATGGAGGATGTCTTGGACGTTCAATGTCTAGTATTAAGATACATAATCGAAGAAGAAGAACGCGATGAAAAAAGTATACCGTTTGTTGAAAGAAAAAAAACCCACGATATGTTTACAGCCATGAAAACTTAATTACGAAGCATCTAATTGATGACGAATGCAAATTTAAAAACTATTTTAGATTGATAAAATTCCAATTTGATTTGAACTGCAATTGAAACTATGATCTAGATTTATATTGGGTTATAATATTGCTCGTGTCGGAAAACCTCATACCATTGCCAAAAGTTTCATTAAACCTAGCATGATAGAAGTGGTCTGTTATATCCTTGGGGAAGATGCAACAAAAAAAAGTTACAACAGTACAGTGCCCAAATAACACCACTTCTAATCGAATTCATAAGATTTTCGACCACATTGAAGCTGAATCTGTAACCAGATTAATTAACTGTAACCAATTTTCCTTACAAATGGACGAGAGAGCCGATGTTTCTGGGTTGTCCATACTACTTGTTTTTACTAAATATACTCATGAGAAAACCATTCAAGAAAGATCACTATTTACTTCTTTGCGAAAGTTTGAAAGTTCCACAGGAGAGAAAAATTTTGAAGTGGTAAATAAGTACTTTGGGAAAAAAATATTTCATAGCAAAAATGTGTAGACATATACACGGATGGTGCTGCAGCAGTGGTTGCGAAGATAAAAGGTGTAATAACCAGAATTAAAGAGGTAGCTTCTAAATATAGTAACAGCCACTATATTTTATATCGCCATACGTTGGCAACAAAGAAACTTTCAACAGATTACAAATCAGTACTAAATGGCATCGTAACTTTATACAATCACGCCTCTTGCAAAAGAGGCTGTTCAAGGAGTTATGTGAGGGAATAGGGAATGACCATCAGAATCTTCTGTTACATACAGACTTCAGGTGATTGTCCAGAGGAAAAGTTGTAAGAAGACTTTTTGAATTGCGGAATGAGGTATAACTTTACCTCGGGGAGCATACAAATACAAATCTTTCTGAGTGGTTTCATGATGAAAATTAGCTCGACTTTCCGATATTTACATTAAGTTAAACAAAACAAACTTACAGGGAAAAGAAACTTCAATCTTTCGAGCCAACGATAACATTAAAGCTCTCGTTGGCAAGTTGGACTTTTGGGTCAAATGTGTACAAGAAAGTGATTTTTCATGTTTATCCAATTGGAATTCATTTTTAGAAGAAAATGAGAGCTTAGTGACACTGATAAATGCGAAAAAAAAATAGAATACCATTTAATGAATTTAAAATCGGGATTACTCCCCTACTTTCCAAGAATATACAAAGATTCAGACAATTTATGGGTACAAAATCCATTTTCAATTTAGAACAAGCCAATAAAAGTGCTATCATTCATTAAATACGAAAGTCTGCTTGAAATAAAATCTTCTTCCGGTTTGAAAATCAAGTTCGAGTCACTTAAAATTGAGGAGTTCTGGATAGTGGATTGTCATGGAAAGTGATTACAAAAAAATTATCTGTAAAGGTTGTCACCATTTTGTTGCTATTTGCTAGATCGTACTTGTACTAAAATGGCTTTTCAGCATACACAAAAACGAAGTATAAGTTTAGAAATCAACTGAATGCTGCTACCGGAATTATGAATCCAACTTTCAGAAATATCTCCAGATTTATAATGAATAAATCTATGAAAGATTCCAATCGTCTCATTAAATCTATCTTTGAGATACTGAAAGATAGACATTAAATTCTATGCTTTGATAGTTACATTAATAATATTATAATAGGTATTATCTATAACAAAATAAAACTTTAAAAACCATCCTTGATGTTTTTTTTTTTTTTATATATTAACAACATTAACTTTTGTGTCGGAAATTTAGGACTACCCACTTGTTTGAGTATACAAATATTATTATTATATTTCTACGTTACTATGATTATGGAGAAAAAATGTGGATTCCGCAAAATGTTCAAGTTCCTGCAGAGGTTCTGTAAGTAAAAGAAGCTGGGAAACACTGCGTTAGACCCCCCACCGGTGTGTTTCAGTGTCCGTTGTGCGTTATGTTAGTAGTTATCTATATGTAATTATTTTTTCGATTGGACGATGAGCTCCAAAGGTTTATATATCGGAATTTGACATATATAGTAACAGTTTAAAGAAGTTTTTTTGCAAATATTGAATTTCGGTATTCTGGTTTATGAAATTTGTAATTTTTTCTTTGAACCTAAAGATCATGCCATTCCAACTATCTCATAAATCGTTATTCATAATTTATTTTATAAACATTTAGAGCTCAAAAAAATTTAAAATTATAAATATATTATTTTTACGAATAAACTACATAGGTACCTACCTACCTCTATATGATTTCAATTTGATAAATTTTTAATTTTTTTTTCGTAAATTTCGTAAACCTGAGAATAAAACATTATTAAATCTTAATCGTGTATTATATTATGTATATTAATAGGTAAGTAAGGAGTATTATAGTCCAAAATTTTGAAAAAATCGGCTAATATTTTCGAAGGTGGGAAGTAACGATTTTAAAATGTAGTTTAGTTGTATAATCTGTTTTTAGAATAATTTTTAACGACTTGATTTTTATCACTATATAACGAGTACTTAATAGTTAGGTATTTTATATGATTAAATTTTTGTTATTTTTCATAATTTTATTTTGTTTTTCGTATCGTTTGATATGATAATAATATTTCACTTTGTGAACGTGCAAATTGATCCGTTATAATGTGTTATGATTTCATATCAATAACTATTTTATTAATATGTCGAAAAACCTCATTATTGAAATTCTGAATTCAATCACAAAAAAGCTGGTCAGTATTTATTTTTATAAAATGGATCTTAACGAAACTTCGGTGTACCTATACCATATACCTATAACATGAGTTGTACTGTCGGTAATAACTAATATATTCAGTATATTTTAGCAATATAATTTCAAATGTATATAATTTCTCATTAGATATTAGTAGAGCCAAGGGTGCAAAGTGCATTTTTGTGGAAGGGGGGGTTATCTAGAACAATGCATTCCAAGTACATAATTCATGTAATATCATATTACCAATCCTATATAAAATTTTTAGATCTTGAATTCTTGAAACCCTCGAAAAAATTTAATTTCGTGATTTCTATGAATTAGGTAATACAAAATTGGAAAAACTCATTTTAAATATTTTACCACGTTAATATAGATACCTATATTAATATATATACAACATAATAGTACTAAAATACAAATCTGGCCTTAACTAAAATCTTTAAAAAAAAATCTACTAAAAATATAATAACAAAACAAATATCGATGACGTGCATCTCTATTTAATTATCATATTATACCGAAATAATACATTTTGTCCAAAAATGTAAATGGGTGACTATAAAAAAAATTATGTCTACCGATTTTTGAGATTTTTTGAATATAACTAGAATGGCGTACTTTTAAGTTTTAACATTATATACAAATTTCAAGTCTATCATTTTGAAGATTTTTACACGTCATTTTGTATCTCTATACGTCTTTGGTATACGCCTTCGCCTCTAGCATCATACTTACGGACTTGAGGAGAAATAACAAAAACCTTAGTCGATTTTGCCGAAATCGTTTTTTCATCATTTTCATATAAATTTTCGGTTGTTTTTCCTGGTGTGTTAAAATAGTATTAAGAAAATCAAAAAATGACCTCTCTAAAATACCATTTACATGCAATTTGCGACTGTAAAATGGAGAAACATGCAATAGAATCTACAATAGCTTCTAACAAAATATTTGGGTACAGACATAAAAAAACAACAACACATCATTGTAAAATCAATACACGAGTAAAAAAATTAATATGGTGAAATATCAATATTACCTTTTAATGAACAAGTAACAAATTAACTCGACTTTTTAATTTGTAAACAAACATTTAACTTCTATTCTTTATTATTTATTTTTAATTAAACTAGGTAGTTAAAACGATTTGGAACTTCCCCTGCGGTCTTGAATTTTTTGCCATCTTCGAGTATATGTATAACTCTGTTCGGATTATTAATTACCTAATTTAGTTAGTCTAGCTTACTATGTTCAAAACAACATAATATCAATGTACCTAGGTATATTATAATCTTAATATAATCGAACTATTAAAAAAAAAAAAATTGATATATTTAATTAAATATTTTATTTTCAGACAACCGTCAACTGGATTTCTATGCCACCTGGTGGCGTGAAGTTCAATTGGTCCGAGTACGAACAAAACATGATTTTGGGTAGCTTTTTCTGGGGCTATGTTCTCACGGAGATACCAGGAGGTCGTATGGCTGAAATGATCGGAGCCCGTCCGGTATTCGGCTACTCCACTTTGTTAGCGTCTATGATCACTTTATTGACGCCGATGACGGCGAAAATCGGCTTCTATTGTATCATCTTTTGTAGAGTATTTTTAGGTTTTACTTTGGTAAATATATACTGTGTTTAATTATAAAATATAAATCCGGGGGTAATAATAAACGGAATTTACTCCCTCGTGGAAACCAACCTAAAATATATAATAATAATATAAAAAAGGTCGGGAAGGACATCGGATGTTGGGTAGGATAATGATGACGGATATATTGAATTTAAAAGCAATGTCCTATGATTAATCGTTTCTTTCTAAAAAAAAAAAAAAAAAACGATTCTGAGCGAAGGTTCGGTACATATACTTGACAATTACTGTAGAATATACTATTTATACTAATAAAATATTATAATATAATATTATATATTATAACGAACAAAAAAAATTTTAAAAAGTGCAAAAAATTATTTCAAAGTAAAGGGTTTTGAACCGAGGATCTCGTGCATGAAAACACCATTGGCTACCAAAAGACTGCATGCGACTGTTAAGAACTTTTAAAAAATAAACCTACTAAAGAAACATGGTAAAATCGCTAAATTTAAATTTGATATAACTTTAAAACTAATTTCGGCGCCTGACTTCACCATTATTTTTTTGATCAAAAAATACATATTTAAAAAAAATATATGTGAAAAATCCAATTCTCCCGTAAAAAAGTTATATAATAACTTTTTACAGAATTTTTGGGTACAGACATAAAAAAAATAAAAATAAACACATCATCGTATCACCGATCAAATCTAAGAGTAACCAAAAAATGTGTATTTTAGATTAATGAGCAAAGCGAGGGTTTTAAGATGATGTGTTCTTTTTTTATATCTATACCTAAAAAATCTATATGAAGAAGTGCTCTGATCATTACATATATCACTATTTTCTGGAGGCAACTTGCATCTAGTTGGTACTTTAGAGATGTCATTTATTTTATTTTTTATCAAACATTAGTATAAAAATCGGTAAACACAATTGTGGTAAAATTCTTCATAACTCCGAAAATATTGATGTTAGAGACTTGAAATTTTCACTACAAACGTATATACATAAAATATTACCTAATACAAAAGATTTTCGAAAATTTTTTTCTAATTTTTGGTTTTTTTTTATAGCAATATTAAAATTTGAGACATTTAATTCATAATAGGCTTAATTTTAGGTTTTAAAACCTAAAAATATAATACAGTACTAAAATTATGTCATATTAGCTACACAAAAAAAAAAAAAAAAATTAAAAATCGGTCGGTACAATAATTCTTAATAGATATTTAATTTTTTTTCAAAAATATGTATTATTTTGGTATCAAAAGTGTTCGAATTTCAGGGAAATAATAGATCTATAAACTTGAACATTTCACCAAAAACGTATGTAAGTAAAAAAATTTTAAAAATCTATTTTTGGGCTACTTATAACAATTTTAAATTTTAAGACATTTAAATTCATAATTGATATAGTTTTTCTACTTTACAGGAAATTTTTTTTTTTTTCTAATAAATATATAATTTGTGTCAGAATTTGACCGTCTAACTTGGTTTTATAGTTATATCAAATTGCAATTTAGTGATTTTATCATATTCCTTTAGTAGTGTTTATTTTTGTAAAGTTCTTAACTATCGTATGTGGTCTAATGGCAGTCTCGATTCAAATCCCTTTACATCCAAATAATTTTTTGTACTTTTTTCAACTTTGTTTGTTTATTATATTATATAATATTATCATATTATTATATTTTATTAGTATAATCCATAATAAATGTCAAATATATCTATACTGATGCTTTGCTCAGAATCGTTTTTTTACAAAAAATGATTTGTCATTGCTTTCAATTTCAATTTATCCGTCATCATTATCCATTATAGTGCTTCCCGGCTTTTTATGAAATTTATGTTCACTCTCGCTCTTAAATTTTTTACATGGATGCTTAATAAAAGTAGTTCTGTTATAATTAGAAGGTACCTATTTCAAAAGTAGAAAGTAGTATTCAGTGACATATGCCTATATTAGCCTAGGCAGCTTTCAACTACAATATACAATAATTCGTATACTTTTGGATTGTTAGAAACAATTCCAAGTTCAAAAGTTATTCAACCCATTATTGTGTAATATGGTACAAAATTATATGTAAAATATAAATTCGATTTAAATTTTTTTAATGTTAACAAAGTGCAATGCTCGTAAGAAGCTTTAGACGAAAATTCCATGTTGATCACACTACATTTATCACTATCTACCAGTGGCGACTCGTGCCAAGGGGCACACGGTACATGCCCCATCCAAAATATTGAAAAAAATAAAACTATTTTCCAAAAACTTAAATTAAATAAAAAATATATCTCGTCATCAATATAGTCGATATAACTAACAACTGCCGAAAAAAATACGAAGTTCCAAGCATCGAATCGTATAATACGACTATTAATATTCATTTAGATATACATACGACAACGACAATATAGACTACGGCCCCTCGTGAAGCGGTGGCGGGCACAACTTCGCTGGGCCCAAATCAACCGTATATAAAATTCAATAATTTATACCCGCTTGTCGGCACGAATTACGCGGTGATGCCTGGCACCAACGAATTGTGCCCGAGTTATTTTTATTCCGGTCTTATCGTCGTCGTCGTCGTTTTCGTCAATGTTCGTAATAATACACATTACACAACAAACAATATTTTATCATTATATATTATATTATTATATTTTAATGTCGACTATAATAGTTAAACGAGTACTAAACATTAATAACAATATTTAACTTCTCTGTACTTGCGATTTGTATTTCAGGGAGTAACATGGCCGGCTATACTACCACTAGCTGCCAAATGGATTCCACCGAATGAGCGTAGCAAGTTCATGGCCAACATGATGGGTAAATGGCATTTTATTATACAATTTTTTTATTTTTTTTTTATATAATTGGTTGATATGAAGTGATAATGAAGCCTCGGCTACAGATCAAAATTATACTTAGTCGCTATCCTTAACTGCTTTGTTGACTTGATAATATAGTATGAGGAAGAATACGTATTTTTAATTTGTTTAACTGCCATGGCAGTTTTATATGCAAATAAAAAAATAGAGTCCTCGATTGTTATAATTGCATACTCTTTAGGCACTCGGCATACAGTATAAAAGTTGGTTTATTATGCCGACAATACAATTAATTTGTCAATTACTTTTTTTGTTTTCTCAGCCAATTAAAATTTGTTATAAAACTAAAAAATATTGGCCTATATTATATACCTATAAACAACGACAAAATATTTACGTAATATAAATTATAACCATTGAATTAAAAAAAAAATTTAATTGTGATAATTTTAAGTTTTAATATGAAGTATTAGAAACATTTTATTCTCATCGTAAGTCGTGTCCGTTCATACAATTTGTTGTCATAGTTAGACTATGGTTAAATATCTAGGTATGACGGAAATATTTAACTTTTCGTCCAGTTGTGCTATTCATAGGATAAAAACAGAAATTGTGACGTCAACTACCGAGAGTTTTTAAATGTAGACAAACAAGAGTATTTTTTGGTATGCCAATCTATTGACGGTTACAAGAGATGCTCGAGCGTTATAAATGTATCTTTAACCATACTACCTACCGTAAAAGCACGTATTTACCTAATTATATATACCACTTACCAAATGCAACACCTTGTAAGTGCAATGCCTTTTGGACGAGACTATTTGTCAGTACTTTTGAGTATTGAACCTTATAAGTATATCTTTTTTAAGTGCGATTTATATACCTCCGTTTATATATATTTATGTGATAGTCGGAGACCGAAGTTTTTTGGGAAAATATATTGTTAATTAATTAGTTTTATAATTAATCCGCCTGCGGTGGAAACTAGCCGGGCCTTCGGTTTCTGGAAGATAGTTCTTTACAGTTTACCTCCAATGGTTTTCTGATGAATGAATAGGTCGACAAAGTAGATAATCCAAACATTTTTATCAAACTTACTATTCTCCGGTTTTTATAAGAACTCGAAACTCACTGCGTTTAGTTCTCGCCTGAGTGTAACGAGTTTCGCAGAATATATAAATTCAATAAATACCCCGGATGTCCGACGATTTTAAATAATTTACCGTTAAATATAATACAGTAGGTACTTACTCCGCAACAGGACCGTCACCTACGGGGTCTCCTAAGGTTCAGTAATCTGTCCTACCTTATGGAACTTCTTTTACGACGATCTCCTTCGTCAATAGATGCCTCAAGGAATTCATCTCTTGGAACTCCTGCGGATGACGTGGCCGCTGGTCGTCGCCCACAACGATGAACTCCTCGAACAGGCGGGAAACTAGTGGATGAGAAATCACGGGCTCTACTTCGTGTCGGAGAAGACGGATGTCATTCTCATTATTAAGAAATAGGCGTTTTGACCTCCAGAGTTGATCAAGAAATCCTTACAGTATCTTGGTGTGAATCTCGATACGTGGCTCACTTTCTGTCCACACTTGTGCAAAGTCGCCGCCGCAGTGCATAAGGTAGCATCAGTAGCTATAGGTCGCCTCATGCCCGACCTCGGAGGTCCTTTCCAATCAAAGAGGGGGGCGCTACTTTCATCAGTAGTAGTGAGAAGCCGGCTGCCGTACGCGTCTCCCATATGGGCGAAACGTGGTGGCCTGAGAACCGCAAGAAACCGTTATATTTTAAACATCGCCCCACATCACTTAAGACCACACAGTGTCCTCAAAAAATATATATTTAAAATTAAAAATTCATTCATTTAAAAAATGTATAAATATATAGGTATATATAATTATCGTACTTTTTATATCCCTCTTTTGTTTATTATTAATTTGTAACCTAATGATGATTACAGTCGAAACTAGTTGTTACTAATAACCTATTTTTGAATACTCTCGGCATATATTCTTTTTTATATATTATTTATTACAATATATTATATTTATTTCAGTTGTTTATGATAAATAATAATTGTATACTACCCAAGTATATAAAACATTATAAAGATAATTAATTAAATATATCATTAACTTTTTTTTTTTTTTTTTGGAAAGTATGAAGATAATATAATTTTTAATTCATAAACCATAATGTAGATTACCTATAAAAAATCTGGATAAGGATTTTTACGATAATCGATAATCATAAATGTTATTGATGTTAATAGCAGAATACGTAGAGTGATTCTAAATTTCTAACATGAACTAAGTTTTTTCTAATATGTTTAATATGTAATGTTAATGGAATTTTACAGCCTCCACTTTGGGCGCAGCTATCACCTTACCTATTTGTGGTATGTTTATATCTGCATGGGGATGGGAATCGGTGTTCTACATTACTGGCCTAGTAGGCATCGCATGGTCTGTGATGTGGTTTAACTTGGTGTTCGAGACTCCTGCCGAACATCCTAGAATTTCCGATTACGAAAGACATTCTATTGAAGCACGAATCGCCAAGCAAAGCAGTCCTGGTACTAAGGTAATGTAGTGCCATACTGCCATATAATCATAATATACTTTTTCAAGTATAATAACTATAATATATATAAATAATAAAAAATCCACGATAATTCATATTGAATAATGAATATTTTAACGTTGATTGCCAATTGGTATATAGTCTGGCCGAAGCTATAAAATAATACATTCTTCTCTAGATAGTTTATTCAGACTGAAAAGAAATCATTAAATTATTCGTATAACACATCGATTACATATTATAGTAAATAAATAAAATAGATAATATTAATGTAGATATATCATATTTCACTTACGTACGTTAATATATAAAGCAATCAAGCGAAAATAATTTATTGATAAGATTACTCGTGAATTATCCACTTATACCCAAATATTTAAACTGCTTAGAAAATAATATTATGTTGTTTATTTGACGTTTTTTATTTTTATTTATAGCCAAAAAAGCTGCCATGGGTAAAATTATTAACATCGTTACCCGTATGGGCGATTGTAATCACCCATGGAGTTAATGGCTTTGGTTACTTCACTATTGTTAACCAGTTACCTACGTACATGAAATATTTACTTCATTACAACATCAAAACGGTACGAATGATATTTTTTTATGCACTATATGTTGTACTTAAATATATTGCTATTAAAATTGTCAGAATGGATTGCTATCCAGTCTTCCGTATTTGGGTAAATATTTGATGGCATTGGCCACTGGAATAATCGCCGATCGTCTCCTGAATACCGAAAAAATATCCAAAACGATGACGAGGAAAATTTTCACCACTATCGGTATGATTTGGCTTAGATTTTTCTTGAATCTATAAAACTAAAATTTTTATACTATTATAATATTGTGTTTTTAAATATATATTTTGGTATTTACAGGATTGTTTACACCGGGTATTTTAATGATCTTACAAGCGTATTTTGGAGATAACCAAATATGGTCGGTAATGATATTCACAATTGCGTTGACGTTGAACGGAGCGGTGACCGGTGGTTATCTGGGAAATTGTTTGGACATCGCTCCGAATTTCTCTGGTATTTATGCGTATATTAACTAACGTATAATTAAACAAAGTAGACATGATATGATTATATTTTATAATTTATAGGCACATTATATGGAATTGCCAACAGTCTGTCATCGTTCGGAGGATTGTTATCCTCGTACATCGTGGGAAAACTCACAAATAACAATGTTAGTAGATGCACGCATATTTTAATATTCAAATACATGGACAGTTCATCAAAATTGTAAATTAATCCAAATAGTACAATTTTTTTAATTCGTCAAAAGTATAATTTACAAATTTAACGAAATTATAACTTACAATTTATAACTCAACAAAAAGTCATGGAACGAATTATATTTAACAAACAGTTTTTTGATAAATTGTATTTGGTGAACTGTTCTATAAACCTAGATATCCTATACGGCTATATCATATTATAATAAATTTAATATTCGTACAGCAAACGTTTGAACAATGGAGTATTGTATTTCGAATTTTGGCATTTACGTACATTTTCGGTGCCTTGGTATTTTTAATATTTGGAACAGCTAAAGTGCAATCGTGGAATTCGATACTGAGTATAGAGGAACATAACGGAGTACAACTTAATGAATCTGATGAAGTAATAAAACCGTCGAAAAACTCGTAGTCTTCTTGAAAATTTATGAGTGAAAAGTCTTTGTAACAAATGCAATAATTATAATTACTGTAAATTAATGTACAGATTAAATTTAATTAGATTTTTGAATTTTTTTCAAAGATTCGAAAATATTTTGATATTTTTATTTATAACCTGAATATATTAGTATCTAAGACTTGGAAGTTAAGTGAGTTATTATAAATATGTTAATAAATATCAGGAAGAAACCAATACAGAATATTTTATCATAATAATATATTTTGTATTTACTATGTTTACTTATTATTTATTATATTTTATCAACTATAATGATAAAATATTGCTTTATAAAACTAGAAATTAATGATAATTTTTAGATTTCAAGCATAAAAGATTAGAAAAATATTTATGTTTTTAATTTTTTCAAGTAGATGTGATCCAAAATATTTAAAATGATTCTTTTTAGAATTACCTAGAAGATAGAAAAATTATCAAAAAAAAAAATCATCCTTATTTCATATTTGTATGGAAAATAATGAGTAGAGACCTGAGTAGAGAGAATGAAAATATCGTTTGTACATTTTTTTTAATAATTCTAGAGACTTCAAATTTTTAACGAAAATTAATTATAATATTTTATACATACGTCAGATAATAAATATCTACACAATTTAATGTTAGGTTAATAAACAATATTATTTGAATATTATGAGTCAAACACTCAGGTTTTCAAATTTTCCTTAAGAATATTTTAATGAAAAATTTATTATCCCAACCAATACACATCTACTTTGACATTGTATTGTAGTTGTAAATTAAATATGCATTGCAGTGAGCTAAGTTTCATGTACCTATGCGAGTATTTTTAAATAACTCATAGCTATATATTTGAATGTGTAAAACTAAAACGGATTTGTTATTGGTCACTTATATTTTTTAGAAATTTAGCTATAGATTATCATATTATTATTTATCTTACATTATAAATTGGAATATTTTATTAACACTGTAGTAAAAAATAAAAATGGTTGTTTCTGTCGGAAAACACGTTGTTGCGTTGTAACGAAAACGCTAGTTTAATCTGTGTTTAGGGATGACCTGGATGATCTAGACCTCAATATATTGAAAAAGAAGCTGCCATCTGGTACTTATCTATAATAACTAAATCACCTATAAATGTTAATACAATAATACCTACTACATAGTACATATTATTATATAGATTATAACTGAATTACCCGTTGTCGCCCGGTTTTACTTGGTTCTGTTTTAAATATAAAAATACAATCACAAAAAAGTATTTATTTGACAATGTTAGCCGTGTATAATTCGTGCTTATAATTATGGCAGTTTTTTTATTTAATATTATTTACGATCGTAATTCGATGTCACCAGTATGATATATTGAGCGCTAGTTGAACGTTTCCACAACTGATTAAGGGAGTCAGTTTGAGGGCAGAATGATAGCTGATTATTATATGCCGTTGGGCATCCATACTATCTTAATTAGTGAGCACCACTCAGACACACCGAAAACATGTAAATTAAATCACAAATTACAACGGTTCAATATTATATTTCGTACTGTTCACGAACCCGTAGACACCCATCGCGGTCGACGTGCCACCGACCGGTAATTAAGGTTTTGCTTCTTGTGTATATGAATGTGTGACAAAGACTACGTTTATGGATCGTTCCCCTACAAATATCGTGTAAGGTCGTATTCTCAAAAGGGCAATGACCATTGTGCTAGGGCGTGTGAAGCAAGACGACTATAATCGTTCAGTAGTATTGTCATCAAACCGTAATTTTAACCAATAAAATAACAGAAATAATTTTTAAACCGAAGAAAACGAAAATATTAGGTACTCCTGGAAAATAAATTTAAATCGCCTCACTTTATACATTTATTTACCATTTCGAAAACCGTAATACGACAATGGTAGCCTATATATACATATTTCTTTATTATCCGTATATTGTTCTAATATTTATTATGATAATTTTCATCATTACATCATACATCCATATTTCGAAAAACAAATAGAAATTTAAACAAAAAAATGTACTTAGGTAGGTATGTAATTCAAATAACGATAATAACTATAATTATTAATAAATAACTAATAATTTTACTTCTGAGATATTTATTTTTAAACTCAGTTACATTTATTTTTCACCAAAATTATTATTGAACTTTTAAACTTAATTCGGTCATGTATTTATTAAAAAAAAAAAACTGAATTCATTTTAGTTGTAAATTAATTAAGTATATCGTTCCAATCTTTTATTTTAGCTCAGGTATTCTTGTGATATTGAAAGAAGAATGATTTTTAGATTATTTCAGTAGTGTTTAGGTGATTGAATCATAATAATATTTGTTTTTTGCAAATGTCAATTAAAACTTAAAAGAAATGTGTTTTCAGTATTTTTAATGATACCTACTTATTGACTATAATTTTCGAAAATGTTTCTTATATATTTCAGTAAAATATCCTAGTTTATTATACCAGAAATGTAAAAAATTTAATTTTTTTATCGTGAAATTACAAAAAAAAAAAAAAAAGAAAAAAAAAGAAACCCGTATTAACATTAAATATTTCATGTATTCAGAAGTTTTCGGTTGTTTTACGTTCGAATTTTATTTCGTACGACACGACGTGCAAAACTTTCTAAATAATTTAATTTCGGTAAAAAATGACACCATACATTTTCTTTTTAGACATTCCAATATTCCATATATATATATATGTACTAAATATGTACTAATATTTATATAATATATTTTAAATAAATAAATATAAAAACTAAAATCGATCACGCATCGAAAGAGTAAATTCAAATTCAGACCCACGTATAGTGCGACAAACCTTCTATAATAAATACTCGGATAGTTTAGTATACCTGGATACGTGTACGTCATCCGATTCCGAGTACGTGGCCATACCTGCAATTTTTAAAATTATTTGTACAAATTCTAAACCATTTCATGTCATACATCGAAGAATATTCTATTGTATAATATTTTTGATTATTTTAAGTGTACCGTTCAATCTCGTCATATTTTTAAACTCTTAATTATTAATAATATTGTGTATCGACTTTAAGCATTTTAAATTTTAAAAAAATAATTTTAAATTTTTGGAATACTTTAATACAATTTAGACATTTCGATTTTTGAATACGATGATTTATTTTATACTATACGGTTAGATATTGATTATTATTTATTAATAAAAGTCAAATAATTTGTTTGGGATATATTTTTTTATTTTTTTTTTGCATATTTCGTGTGTTTTAAATTTTCTGTACATTTTATAGTTTTGCGAGTCAATTGTACACTTTTTTTTTATAAAATAAATTAATTTATTTGTATTATAATATAAAACAAATTTAAAAAAAAAAAGTAATCCGGTTGGAAATTATTATTAAGTATTTCAATTTTAAAAAACAAAGATAAATCATGTTTTTTCTATAAAAATGATTTTAAATGGACTTTCAGTGTAATAATATTTAAAATAAGAAATGACTTTTGGACTATAAGTAGCCAATTAAAAATAAGATGTTTGCCATGAAAATTTTAGGTATAAGTTATTTTGTTTTTGTTATTTCTACTATATTTGTCAAATATTTCCTCTGTACAATAATATAGATGTGAAACGAAATGTAATTTTATACAATTTTCAATAGGTACATTTTTTATAAATTACTGATAAGTGGTCATAAACTTTTGAAAATTGTATCTTGTTAATTACACGTCAATATGTCAATTTGTCAGTGCTACTGTAAATAATGTGTACATTTTAAATCTCTGGCATTAATATTTTCTGATGTATAAAAATGTTTGGTCATATTTGGTATAGATTTCCTGTTTACATAAGAAAACTACCTACCTACTGGGAATATATCAAAAATCTTTTTAAAGTATCAACTACATTAAATTTCCTATTAGACTCCCATTAAAGTCCTTTTACCTAAACTAAAATCTAAATAAAAACAACTATACAATGGGAAAACCAAAACATAGTGATCAATGGTAGAAGTAGAACGAAAATCGCAATTCCACTAATAAAAATAAATGAAAAAAACTACCTACAATAACAGAAATTTATCGGTGTCGCATTCGTTTCACCAAGATTTCACCATCCTTTTAGGCTTTAGATAATGAAGATTATATTTTATTACCTATGATATCAATATTATTTAATAATATCAACCATTCAACATTTTACTATCGTGATTACTATTTATATTAAGGACAAATTTCATAAATTTTGTAATTTCACTATTTCTTCAAAGAAAATTGACATTTTTAAAAAATGTTAAATTTGAATTAAAACGGACACCTAAACGGTATAAAAGCATCCCCTGCGTTTCTTGATGAATATATAAAGGTTTTATTCAGAAAAAATGAAGAGTAGCTCCGTTTCCTTGTGTCCCTCCCCAAATCCACCACTGATCATATAACATTCAATAAAATTACATTGTATAGGTATATTATATGTGAAATCGAATTTCAGGACTTTTCAGGATCAAATTAATACGTATAAATTAATAATAAATAATTTTTTACAGTTGTGAATGATTTTAAAGGGATACAGTACATTTTTTTTTCATCCATGTACAATATCAGTGGTTGTTTAAACGCCAAATAGGAGAGGTTTTTTTTTCATTTATAAATTGGACATTGCGAGTCTTTAAAACCAACATTCGTTTTACGTTTAATGATATTTATATTTATTCGTATTTCCATAAGATTAAACAAAAAAATAAAAATAAAAATCATGGTTCTCGATCGACGCTAGTAAAAAAAAACAATAGAAAATAAATTAAGCTTTTTTTACATTATGTAAATGCAAATCCTTAAATAATTGTTTAAAGAAATAGGGAAATTAGAAAACTGTAGAGAAATAGTTTCGGATGTTTGGAAAATCATCGATGAAAAAGCATTATCGTTGCTTTTGAAAAACGGATAGAAACTATTCCGGTGAAATTCAATCTACTCGAACTTTTTTTTTTCATTGAACTGCAAATACAAATTACAAAATGTGTACCGAGAATCTTATAATATATTTGGATTTAGAATATGGTTCGATTAGCATTCTATTAAAATGTCAAAAGTCAAATCATATTTAATCGTTTATTAAAATAAATCGAAAAATACGTAAGTTATAAAATTACATATAACTTCAGTGATTTAAACTTTTAATTATGGTAAAATAAAAACTTAAAATACTGCTATGGACGAGTGTTCCAAATTTTTGAATAAAATACTTATAATATTAAATATATAAATATATATTAAATATTATATTGGAAAAACATATCATAAATGTTTTAAATTTTATAATAATAGGTAAAAATATTATTGTCTCATCTATACGTAGCTATTATAATATAAGGTCAAGTGAAACAGGTGTGATTCGATATGAAATATTTATACAAAATAATTAAAAGTACAATTCTAAATTGTTAATTGTGTTAAAATTATTTTATTTTGCAACACAATTTTTAATTTTGCTTATAAATAATTATATAATATCACATTGCTTCAGCATAGCAAGCAAGTGCAAAATTTAATCACTTTTTCTATACATTGATATTATCAAATATTTATAAGATAGGAAAATGAAAAAAATAAAATATAAAAAGAATGTATTGATTTGGTATTTATTTAATAATTGAAATATCTAAATTTGGTTACAATTAACAAATATTTTTAAACTAAAATTACAGCATTATTAATTTGTATTATTATTATAACAATATTATATTGTTTTTTTTTTTTTATTATATAATATTATTAAATGATTAAATATACAATGACTAATGAGAAAAGTATGTAATTGTCGACGCACTTCCTTCTTATAGTGATTATACTCTTGGCTCAGCTTACATTTCTGGAGGGAAATATTGTAGTAAAAAAATGGTAATTAGGTCTATTGTCAAATATAAAAGTTATTTTATAACTACATATATAATTTTATTTTTTATTAGTAATAATAATCAGCAAAATAATATTACAGATATCCGTAATTATACCTTCGATGCCAATATTTTTTTGTATCGACAATTAATAATGCACAATTTATGATGAAATCCGTATATTCCCTAAAAATACTTTACTTGAAAACATTCGATGAACATTTCGAATTTCTTAAATAATTTTAAATATTACAACAAAATAACGCATATATCTTACATATATATATAAATAAAGATCCTTAGAAAAAAAAAAAAAAAAGTAATACATTTTTCCATTTCTCTATAACTTTAGAAAATGTATTTTTTTTTTTTTTTTTTTTTTTTTTACCAAAAGAAAAAACCAAAATAAATTACTACCCAAGTTAATAATTTTCAATCTGAAAATGGGTCGTGTAGGTATAACTTTTGTTCGGTTACTATTTTTTTGGATACTGACATAAAAATAAAAATAAAAAAACAATCACATTACTGCGTAAGACGAATATTTTCCTTGTTTTTGTTTTGGAATGTTAAAGTTTTCGGAAAAATGTATGTTTTGAATATATATATATACGCGTATATAGGTTTGCATTTGTCACATGTGAATAAAACCGTGGAGACACCGTTCAATGCATAACGATTTACATACCTATCTATTTTAAATATGTGTTTTTACAGATTTACAAATTTAAATTATATAATACAGTAAATAAGTACCTATGCAATGTTTATATTAGGTATCGTTTATGTATTATTAAGTACCATTTTTTTTTTTTTTTTAACTTAATTTATATCTTATGAATTTCGATTAATGTGTATACCGCAGACACTCGTGTTCACGTTTTATTCATTCGTATCCTGTTGTATATTACGTGCACAAACACTAACGATATTTGCGATATCGACGGAAATGCGGCTAAAAGCTTTCGTTCGCTATGTAATATGAGGGTATTATTTCCAGTGATGGGCACGACCGACTGACGGATGTCGAATCATACGACGGTTGATCAAAACTGGTCATTCTACTGTTGACTATTTTCCATAATTATCATGTATAACAATAATTAGTGATGTTACGAACTGTTCGATTTTCGAACCGAACCGAACCGAACCCGGGGTGTTCGGTTCAGTTCGAATATCGAACCTAGGAAAAAAAATTTGAAACTAATTTGTCGAAAAACGATAAAAAGAAATGGAAAAATGTGGAATCCTTCTTTACTTAGACTTAAAATTATGTTTAAGAGACACCTGCTTAATACATTTTTATGCAAATATACATAATTAATAAAAAATGGTAATTTATATTATTGTATTGTTTTTTTTTTTTTATGAAGTTCGGTTCGGGTTCGGTTCGAACTCAAAAATCTGGGT